>JALBYZ010000140.1:0-52902 GCA_038050575.1 Globisporangium mamillatum | reverse complement strand
TACAAAATACACTGAGAGTTGAAAATACGCGCAACAGCACAGGTCCGGTCGACCTGTGCTCTTCCTGCCTTACGCTTCCTCGTAAGCCCGCGTGTACGTTGTAGCAACGGGCTCTCGCCCTGTTACATACGTCAGCCGATCGAGCTAACTGCTAACGGTAAAGCTGTGTTTTATCTCGATGGAACCAGCTTTAGTGTTTGGTGCTATCGTCAGTACGGGAGAAGCAAGATTGGCCAGCGTGCGGCGTCCGTTCGCCCCATTTCGCAAGGCGAGAACATGCACGTGGTTGTATGTATCTCCAAGGATGGCCTCAAATGCTACGAGCGCCGCTTTGGGTCTCTGAAGAAGGTCAACTGCCATGAAGTGGTCTGCAGAGTGCTGCGGCGTCTGAGCAAGACGTACACGCTCTCGAACGTGGTGTTGGTTCTTGACAATGCCTCTTGTCATCGCGGTCTTGAGGAGGTTTTGGTGAGAGCGAGTTTGAAAGAGCCACCCTCCTTCGGCTTGATCCATGCTCTCCAATGCTAAACTCAATTGAGAACGTTTTTTTCTACGTTCAAGGCTGATGTCAAGCGCTTCCTCACAGTGCGTCGCGAATTGGTCATCGCCCAGTCACCCGCCGGCACCACGGTCACAGCGCACCGTGCTTGTTTTCTCGAGCAGGTTGCAGATCATGCTCTTCCTCTTGCTGCTACATCCATTCTGTGCGGCAACTGCCACCTTCACACCATGAGATTCCACGAGAGTTTGGGATTTGGCGAATATGCCTGTTGGAAATAAATTTTGCCAATATACACAGGTATTAATTGTGATAAATATCAATTTGTGTGGACTCACGATTTGAGTTGAGCCGCTCATGGTTTGAGGCAGAGGTTCTCATGGTTTAAACTGGAAAAGATGTAGTGTCTGTACCCCCATGAGGAGAGAGGAAGACAGAGGTTGCCTTGACGCTTGACTAAATAAAGACCGCGCACGATCATCACGATTGCAAGTTTGCAGATTTTCAGACTACCACAGAGTACTGGTGCTGCTGGAATTCAAAGGCATGCTGATGGTCCCATCGGTACAGCCGAAGAATAGTCCCGTAAGAGCGCGAACCAGCGTGATGAAATTTGAGCCCATCTGCTTGAAAATGTTCTGCAAAATATCCTGATGCTGAACCCTAGGGACTCAACATCGAGTCCCTCTCGCTCAGCGCCACCAGTAACGTTCGAGCCTCACCAGCATCGTGGCAACTAACCAAGAGTTGGTGATGTTCTTGTGAGTTGATCCTCGGCCTTGACTCCTTCGGGACTGGTTGACCAAGCCACGATTTCAGGCAAGAAGAAAAGTGTACCCACTCAAGTTTGAGGTCGATATTTATAAACTACAGCCAATGTAGGGGGTTTATACAGATTTTGGACAATTCCTTATGCTTTTGGGCTGGCTCCCTGGTTGCTGGACAGTGCCACACTCTTCAGGAGTCCCACGGTCGAAGAATCGCACCCGCAATCAGCTCCAGATCTGCAATCTCTGTGTGTCCACCAAGCAAGGATTGGAGCATCCCTCACCTTCTTAACACATCTTCTCTACACTTCACTGTGTGTGGGCTTTTCGCCAGTCCATCATTATCATTTTCATCAGGGATTCATTCGCACAGAAAGACCTAGTTTATAACCGAAAACGAACCAGAGCTCCCAAAATATCAGATAGTAAGTGAGTCGAATACAAGAGGATTGCTCCGCACGACGTATTCATTGGCTGAAAGTGTGTCCGTTCATCGAATAGATGATTACTTGGCAGTTGATTACGTCCAGGTTTTGAGCTGTTTGAGCAGAAGGTCCGCCAGCAGCCAGCCTCTCACTTGCTGTCTCGCCACTCCGACCGCAAGCCGCCCCACGAGAGCCCAAAAGCCTCAGCGCCTGCCTTACTACCTGTGTATTGCCCCCACCCTTCCCTCCTTCCATGTCTTCTTCCTCGTCGTCCGCGCGCAGCCGCAAGCGCAACTCTGTGGCGGCCGTGCTGCCGCCGTCCGTTGCATGGCTCGAGCAGCTCTCGCTTGGTATGAAGGTCGTGGACGCGCCAACGACCAGCAAGAGCCTTAGCCACCGCCACAGCACCAAGGGCGGACTCCACTACAAGCTCACGATGCTACAGCAGCGCCAGTCTTTTGTGTCGTCGTCGTCAACTGCGGAGTGGACGCTCAGCCGCTCGTTCGACAACTACCGCGCGTTCCAGAAGCGGCTGCTCAAGCTCATGAACCACGGCCACTTCTGCAACGCCGAGTGCCCGTGGCTCTACACGTTCGTGAAGAGTTACTTCCCCAAAAAGTCGTTCTTTGGCTCCAACTCGACGTGCTTACGGCTCGGCGAGCGCCGCCGCGAGGCGCTGCTGCGCGTCTTCAGCACGCTACAGACGTTCCTGCTGAACCGCAATAACCACGGGTGCCAGGTCGTGGTGGACGGTGTAGCGATCGAGCTGCTTCAGTTCCTGCTGCAGGACGCTGGCAAGGATCATCCGCTCAAGCGCCAGCTGTTCTTCGACGGCTTCAGCGTCAACAGCGGCGGCCAGTTCTCGAGCGAGGAGTCGGTGACCTCGACGTCGGACGAAGAGGAGACCGGCAGCTCCACGGACTTTGAGAGTATGGTGTGCACGCTCTGCGACTGCAGCCTCGATGTTGAGCCCCACAGCTGCGAGCAGCAGACAGCAGCCGCAGCAGGTGTGACTTCGCTGCCGAGCTTCCAGTCGTCGTCGAGCTTGAACTACACGACGACGCTCAGTTGCGGCCACCAGTTCCACGACGAGTGTATCGTGCTCAAGCTCAACGAGGCCATGCAGTGTCCAACGTGTGGCACCAAGCAGTCGAGCCACAGATAAAGAGAGAGCGAGAGAGAGAGAGAGAGAGAGAGAGAGAGAGAGAGAGAGAGAGAGAGAGAGAAGAGATGTGACCACGTGAGGGTAATTTTGTAACGTATTCGTATTCGCCTCTAGTTTCGCTTGGTTGTCTACGCAGACGAAGAGCTCCCCATCCCACTCGCTTGTTTACTCACTTGCTTCACTTCACGGCTCCAACAACATCATTATAGATACATCTATTCACCTCACTGATGGGATAGCTAGTACAGCACTCGTCTTATCTACGCTACGATTTTCGAGTCAGTAGTAGTAGTAGCAATGATTGAATGAGCTGAGATGAGTGGGATGCGATACTACCAGGAAACCATAGACAGATACTAGAGCTGGGGGGTAGTTAGCTAGTCTCGGATCGCTGCGATTGCGCCGAGAGTGATGGCTGAGAGAAGCGTCACCGCTGAGAACCCGAGCGAGGAGCCAGGTGAAGCCGACGTTGCCGTGGGAGTCGCGGCCGGGACAGTCGTAGGCTTGGGCGTTGTCACAGTGGGCTTGGTAGAGTTGGTCGCGGTCGAATTCGCCGTCGAAGCAGTCGGAGCCTTAGTCGCCGAGGCGGAAGGCGCTGCCGATGAGGACGAGGAGGACGAAGAGGTGGAGTTGGAGCTGGTCGTGGCCTTGGATGCCGCTGGCATCGACGCTGAGGCTGCAGATGATGGCAATGGCGAGGCTGTCGCTGAGGAGGAGCTCGCTCCCGAGCAGCTCACGCTGGCCAAGAGCGTGGTGCTCGAGGTCTTGGTTTTGACACCTGGGTCCGAGACGCCGCCACTCCAGCGCACAACGGGGGCGGCCACCGTCCACTCGCAGCACGGATCGCCGAGCTCCTGGCCGTTCGTCTGGCCGTCGTCGTCCGAGTCCATCTGGCAGAGCGCGACGGTCCACTTCTTGCCCGCTTTCTCGAAATCGTCGCCAAAGGCGTTCGTTTCCCGGGTGCTGCCCTCGGGGTCGGCGTGACCCACAGCGGGGACACCCGGCACGTTCGCGCCGTTCGGGATGCGCGCGACGAATGAGGGCTTGGCCGAGGCGACTGGAAGCTCAGAAGCGAGCTGGAGGACTGCGAGGGACGCGATGAGAGCGTTAGAGCTGGTGAGGAAGGGCTTCATCTTTGGATGTAGATTGCAATAGAGCTCGAGGTATTTACGAAGACGAAGGCAATTTTGAGAATGACAGAGGTCTCGGAACCGTTTATCTTGGGCTGAAAAAGTGAAGCCAATGAGAGAGAGAGAGGGAGAGCGTTTGAGCCAGGACTGCTGTAGTGAAGCCCTGGATATTTGCTCGTGTTCAGAAATGATCGCCTGCATGTGAGTCGGTTAAACGAGTAAGAATCGGGCTAGATCAGTTGTCATTATCGCCACCTGTCAGCTCGCGTTGTCGCCGGTGCTGGATGAAAAGCGAGCTCTCGTCCGACACCAGGGCGGAGCCGACCAATTTTTCATAAAAGTTCATAGTTGCAAGAGAAACATTAATTCATCTCAGGGTGCCAATCGCTGCTTGTTTTCACCAGCTATATGCTAGTACTCAACTCTGGGGTTCCAAGAGTACGGACGGCTACGGTGCTAGACTTTACTATTAGAGGTAGTGTCCAGATCCGGTTGCTGGTAGCAGGTACAGCGCAAGAGAGGGCCATTTTGGCTCCAGTAGTAGTGCTGACCATTTTTAATGTTGCTCCCCATCCAATCAGAGAGGGATGCTGAAGCTAAAAAAGATAGCCTGAGCTATGGCGATTCTCAGAGACTCGGTCACTCGAGCAAACTCCCAGTTATTTGGTGCTGGCACTATGATTCAATACTATCTGTTCAGCTAGCAACAAAACATGCTCGTTCACGTATCATCAATGTTGCTGATGCTTTACTTCGTCCAGCACGAGGTATCCGAGGGCGAGAGCCTGAGCCCTGGATCTGAGACGTCTGTGTTGTAGAGAGCGCCGCCCGATACTAGCGAGGTTCTAGTCGTGCTACGCTGGAGGTTTGCGAGGTCCAAGGCAGATCAGGATTCGAAAGACAGCGAGACCGAGACACTATCAACGCAGTACTTGTATTGTGTGGATCATCAAGCGGAGCGTGCACTGTCAGTAAGTAGCTTTTGTGCTTCCGCGTACTCTTCTCATTCTTCCGTCAACAGAGCACAGCAGCGAAAGCCACTCCCACAATGAGCATCATCGCTGCTGCTGCTGCAGATTCTACTTTACCATTCGTAGCACTCGTCGTAGTTGTGGTGGAGGCGGCGGTTGTCGAGCAGTTGGTGCTCGCCCAGAGCGACGCATCCGAGGTACTGGACTTGACGCCCGGGTCCGAGATGCCCGTCGTCCATTGTGGCGCACTGCCGCTCGACGAGGTCCACATGCAGCACGGGTCGCCGAGCTCCTGTCCGTTCGTCTGGCCGTCGCCGTCCGAGTCCTTTTGACAAAGAGCTACAGTCCACTTGTCGCCTGCACGCCCGAAATCCGAGCCAAAGGCGTTCAGAGATCCGCTGTCGCCCGTTGAGTCCGAGTGGCCGACGGCTTGGACGCCTGGCACGTTAGCGCCGTTTGGAATGCGCGAGATGTACTGCCGCTTGGCGGACGCGACCGGGAGGTTAGCGTCGAGTTGCAGAGTGGCGAGAGCTAGGATGAAAGTTCCACTGGAGGTACTGGCGAGCTTCATGCTTTATAGCTGAGTGGAGGTTGATCGAAGTTTGTTTTGATGCTGCTGCTGGGGAGGCAAATTTGGATATGCCAGCTTGAAGAAGGAGCACTGGACTTGAACTCATTGAGCCAGGACGAGAAGGGATCTGAAGCAGCACTTGTGTGTTGTGTGTTGCAGTTGGGACGACGCAGCTGTAGTGCTACGAGGCGGTGTCCTACGGTGGCGCCGGAGTATAATAATAGCCAAGCGGAGGAAACTATGGACACGAACAAAGAAAGGATCGGGTAGGAACAATGATTACTGTGCGATCGCCATCCGTCAGCACCACCGGCATGGCAGTACACTGAACCATGGATCTATTTGTCTGTCTGTCTGCCTTGACTCTGGACGTGACGGATCCGCGAGTGAGTCAAGAGAGAGAGAGAGAGAGAGAGAGAGAGCGTGAAGAATCGGGTACATGCTTGCGAGAACGTCTTGGTATTAACTAGTATGAGCAGCAGCAACACTTGTTAACAACAAAGCGTCATTAGCCAAAAGGAAAGTCCCCATATGTGGGAAGTAGAACACCGATAGAGTTTGAAGGTATTGAGAATATCCTGACTTCGTGTCCAGATCCGCCAGCTGAGGACGAGGAGAAGGGGGCGTTGGTCAGACAAGTAGGTATCCATTATATGAGATTTTGAGTGCGGTGGCACCCACTCTGGTTCTTCAGCTGATTGCTCCTATGGATGGGTATTTTGTTAACAATCAGGAAGAGCCCCAGAAAGGCAGGGAGGCTGGGTCCTGAATAAATGGCCCGTGGCTGGTCTCCTGTGCCTGAAGGTGTATAGTACCGGGAATTGAAGGTGATCGCGTCATTGGGGACAGAGGTCAAGTAATATGTTAATCCTCATTGATAGCGTCATTGCGGTCGATTGATCGTCACATACAGTACGCCGCCTGATAGTCGCCTGTCGTTCAGACATCGTCGAAAACGCAAGCGAGCTGTTCTTGTTCGTGTCTAGCGCTCAGCGTGATGGCTACATTTTTCATCAACAAAATACGAAAAGGACTGTTCTACACTGTAGGCTTCTAGACTCCTAGGCTTCTGAGGAGGTACACTATGAGGTCGAAGGCAGCCAAAGGGGATAAAATCTTTCAAGTAAGCAGGAATCAGTGGCCTAGAGACAGCGTTCGAGCCAGGACTTTTATCCGAATCCTGGATAGGAGATCATTTCAGAAATGGCCTTCCTCTTGAGTGTGTCAATCAATGGGCAACTGTTACTGTTGCAACCTCGCCTGTGTCGTCGTCGGCATTGGACACGAAGCGAAACGAGTCTCGATATTTATGTATCCAACGGCGCAGCAGCATAATAACCGCGTCGAAACTGTGGATATGAACTAAACAGGTTTGCCATAACTAAATTTTCGCCCATCGAGGGATTCGAAAGCAGGATCGGATCGGAGAGAGTCGCCTGTTGCGCTGCGTTACGTTGCGTTGCGTTGATCAGAGCGCAAGCCAAAGGGATGCATACTGGATGATCTTCCTGGGGTTAAGATGGAGCGAGTGAGGGATGAGGTCCCGTCTGTAATCCTCCTTGATAGCGTCATTGCGGTCGATCTGTCGATCAGATCAGATCGCCAGAGACGCTTGCCCTTCAAGAAAGAGCCTTGGGCAGTGGCTGGAAGCCATTCTCTTGCGGTGGGCCATTGCCAAAGGGCCAGTGTTAGCTACATTTTTTCACAAAAAGGTTCAGCTTTCGACACTGTCAGCAGCTATTTCCTATTCCCTCTATCATATGTCTTTCTTCACCAAAGCCCAATGGCGAGCAATGCCCCTGTAGCAAACGCCATCATTGCTGTTGTGACTGCCGACTGCGCAGCAATGGGAGTGGCCCCATTTGTCGTCGCAGCAGCAGTCGTCGAGCAGTTGACGTTCGCCCAGCGCGACGCATTTGAGGTCCTGGACTTCACGCCCGGGTCCGAGACGCCCGTTACCCAGAGCGGCTTGGAGCTCGGTGACGTCGTCCACTGGCAGCACGGATCGCCGAGCTCCTGACCGTTCGTTTGACCATCACCGTCTGAGTCCTTCTTGCAGAGCGCCACGGTCCACTTGTCGCCGGCACTGCGGAAGTCCACGCCAAAGTTGTTCACAGCCCCGTTTCCATTCCCACTCGGGTCTGTGTGCCCGACAGCACGGACACCTGGGACATTCGCGCCATTCGGGATGCGTGTGATGTACTGCTGCAAGGCCGAGGCGCTTGGGGGCGTAGCGGCGAATTGCAGAGTCACGATAGCGAGGACAGCGCCTGAGGTGCTGGGGCTGCTGGTTGGAAGGAGCTTCATCGTTCTTGATGAATGGATTCGAGCTCCTGGGTTTGCTGATGACACTGCTGGAGGGGACTTGTCCGCTTCAGCGCAGGTTAGAGTATGGCGCAGCAGCGACAACCAATCTTTTGAAATTGCAATGGGTAAGTAGAAACAATGAGCCAGGACGAGACCAGCCTCTCGGGGCTTCCGTTCAGATAAAGGCTCTTTTCTTTTGCTAGAAGCTCGATGTGCCATGGAAGGCGGCAGTTTGAGCAGGAAGAAGAAGAACGGATCGCTCCAGTTAGTTTGGATAATCAATCGCATTCACCACCATCAGTTGCCAGTTTTCCGGGTTTCCACTGACGTCAGCTGAATGGAGCAATGAATCTTCCGACACCATGACACTTTAACTCCGACTCCGACTACCGGGAGTTGATTGCTTTCAGCGCACCACTGTATCTCTACGATACGAATGAACAGCCACCCATGTGCTGAACATCATAAGATTTCAGATCCAGAAAGGCGAGAGAGTTGGCCCACTTCGAAGAAGTTCCGGCGGTGCTGACTGACCACTTTCTTTGCGTCCCTGGAATGCCAGGAGGTCATGCATCATTACCATTAGCGTCTTGTTGGTTGGCTGGTGTATATCAAAAATCAAACGGAACTCCCTCCCGGCTTTCGCCTTTGCAACTACAAAGCAGATAACAGGCAAACACCGCGCAACTTCTCTACATGGTCTTTACGCTCTACAGTCAAGACTGGCAGCATCGAACGCAGCGATACTGTCAGTAGCCTTTCTCGTTATTCGCTCAGCAGAGCGCGACAGTGAGCATGGCCCCAACAGCGAGCGCCGTCGCTAGTGCACACTGGACCGAAGTTGCACCGCTCGTCGGTGCTGGAGTCGAGATACTGTCGCCAGCGCTGGCTGCGTTGCTCGTGCTCGCCGAGGCCGAGAACGACGAGCAGTTGGCAGACGCCCAGAGCGACGGGTCCGAGGTTTTGGACTTGTCGCCCGGATGCGAGACCCCCGTGGTCCAGAGCGTGACTTTGGACGTCGAGCTCCACTTGCAGCACGGATCGCCGAGCTCCTGTCCGTTCGTCTGGCCGTCGCCGTCCGAGTCCTTCTCGCAGAACGCGGTGGTCCACTTGCGGCCCGCGGCGTCAAAATCCTTGCCAAACTGGTTGTTCGGGCCGTCCCCCTCGGGGTTCACGTGGCCGAGCGCTTCGACACCGGGGACGTTCTTGCCGTTCGGGATACGCACGGCGAACTCGGGCTTGGCGTGCACCACGGGGGTCGCAAGTCCCGAGAGCGTGATACAGAGCGCGAGAGTGGTGGTGACAGCGGCTGTGGGCGATCGGAGCATGGTGGATGGGCTGTGAGGATGGGATCTTGAGTCTGTCAATGGGCGTTGCTTTGCGTGGTGCCGAGCGGATTCGGAAGTGAGGAAGGAAAGAGAGGACCCTTTTGGGCACAATCCCATAAGGGAAATCCGTGGAAAGATTCGATTTCTATGCTCTATATCTACTAAATGCTGCTGCGTCTTCTATTTGTGACCGATCTTTGGCGTTAACAGATAGATGCTGCATGTGGCGAAAAGGAGGGAGCTCATGTGCTCATGAGAGAGAGAAGAGAACGTGTTTGTTCAAAGGAATCCCCAAGCAGAGTGAGCTTCAAATTCAACGTGTAAATTCATCATTAGTATCAACTGCTTAAGTAACTTACTGTCCGGTTTCCTCGTTCTCTCTCTCTCGTCTACTACGCGATGACAAGCCTCGCGGTGACCGCGAAGAGCAGCGCAGTGACACCCATCCCCACAACGGACGGCGGCGGTTCCGCGGCACCGTTTGTCGAGTTCGTCGTCGAGTCTGCCGCGCGGGTGGCCGTATTGGTGATCGTGGTATTGCCGTTAGTCGTCATATTCGCACTCGAGCTGGTCGTGGATGACGCCGAGCAGTCGATGCTCGCCCAGAGCGACGCGCTAGCCGTCAAGCTCGCGTCTCCGGGGGCGCGAGACGCCGGTCATCTAGTGCATGATCCCGTTCCTGGTCTCAGCCCACTTGCAGCACGGATCGCCGAGCTCCTGGCCGTTGGTCTGGCCATCGCTGTCCGAGTCGAGCGCGCAGAGCTCCAGGGTCCACTGGAGGTTCGCAGCCACGAAAACCGCACCAAACGCGTTGCGTGAACCGCCGCTGGTGGTGTCGGCAATATGCCAAATCACCTTGAAGCCCGTCACCTTCGCGCTGTTTGGGACGCTCGCACGATACGTGGATCTGCGTCAATGGGCGGTGCTGCGTGGAGTGCCAGCAGAGCGACCAACAGAGCACAGCTGGGTTGCATGATTGACGGACGGAGTGCTTGGCGTGGCTCGTTACTGGCGAATGACTGAATGGCATCGTGGGGTTCCTCATCTCAGTAGCTAGACAACACAGAGCTGGCTACTAAAGACGGACGGTGCATGGGCAACGTGCTGCTTCATGAGTCAAGTAGTTTCGCCCTCGTTCGTTTCGGAGCACCCGGGAGTGGGATTTTGATGATTTGGAAACCACCAGAACAGGTCGAAACTTCAGCATTGTTGCCTCCGACATCACGTATTTTGCTCAGAAAAGTTTTTTTGAAGGCGGATTAGACATATACACTTCAATAGGTATAAGGAGGTACATAAATAAAAGCGTCCCAAATTGGACTACCATTGTGTCTGCTCATTGAAACTGAAGGATCGGAGCACCAAAAGTGAGAGTGAACATTCCCGTTGGCTGCTGAACTGCGATCCTTCACTGGACACACTCATAGGCCGCTATTAATAGAATGACATCGGATCAGCCCATTTTCTTTCATCTTGTGGTCTGAGAGAGGGTTTCCACTCACACGTCACATGTTTTTTAGTGTCACTTGTACCGTTTCACACGTCGCAGGTTCGTTTTCGTTTCCACTATTATTATTCTGTCTCACACAGTACACCCATTTTAGAGTGTCGATAATTCTAGACTGTTCGTGAACATTGAGATGACGCATCTGATTACTGATGCAGAAATATACCGAAACCAAGCTTAATTCTTCACATCGCCTCTCCCCGCGCTGTTCCCATTCGATGGGTGACACCTATTGTCAATGGTGGTTGATGACGCCGGAGTGACAAGCGACAACTGACACAATTTTGTGTCTGTCGCGGGACCTCCGGCCGATCTCGATCATTCTGCTATTCGGCAGACGATCGTCTCGAAGTCGCTTCCAAGATCTCAACGGCAACAACACGCTCACCCGCGTATGCGCTAACGAAAGCCCTCTCGCGTCTCGCACTGTCCGTCCGTCCGTCGCATCTCTGTCTTCATTATCAAATACGCACTCGCATTCGCCCATCAAACCAACGTGACCAAAAGCAATTCAACCGTCAGATCGACCAACCCCCCCTTCCTTCCCCACTCAATGCGAATGCAGAACAAGAGTTCCACGTGCGGCTACGGCCTGTCGAGCCAGGTCGGCTATTTATTCGAGCGCCAGCGGTCCGCGATGCGCCAGAACTCGTTTGCGCGCGCACGCAACGTGGTCGCGAAGCGTAAGTCCCGCGACGACGACAGCGATGAAGACGAGCGCCTGCAGCAGCAGTTCCAGCAACCGCCGAACAAGAAGCTGCTGCTCGAAGGGATCAAGCGCATGCGCGTGTCACCGCCGCCGTCAAGCGACTCTACCGCTACAAGCAGTAGACCAAGTGCGAGCAGCAGCAGCAATATGACAGACTTTGCAATGGAAGGCGACTTCACAGAAGTGAATGCGAAAGCGCTGGTGCCGGTGTCGAGGCAGCCTCGTCGATTGAATGCGCGCGGAATCCCGCTCATGACTAAGTGGAGTCCTGATGGCACAGGCTACTATTCCAGCTGCAGTAGTGACCTGGGAATGTCGCCGACCGATGCGTCTTGTACTGCGCTCGTGCTGTTTGAACCGACAAGCTCGATCCCGCGAGGACCCAGCCCGCGCGTGGAATTAGTGGATAGCGACGAGGAGCAAGACGAGCGAAGAGCTCGCAGAGTAGGAAGCGACGACGACGACGACGACGACGACGAAGCGCCGTTTGTCCGCTTTGAAGAGATCCACGACAATGAGGAGGAACCGATGGAGATCGATTAAGTGCGCTGAGTGTATTGGGCGTCGTTGCCTCATTCCCACCCTACCGAAAGACCGAGAGCGCCAAGTTTGCCTCCGCGCATCTGCAAACTGCTATGCACTTTTCATGTCTTTTTAAGACTTTATGTGTAATCTTTAATTTAATCGAATTGACATTTATGAGATACCGTTTTGGCGTGACAAGTGTGGTCTGATGGAGTAAAGCTCGCGTGGATGTACGCGGAGGTAACTTGGGAAATCCCCGCGCTTGAGAAAGCGCAATTCAGAGTCACTGAAGGATCTCGAAATCAATGAGCTGCTCAACTCAGATGCATACATGCAACAACCTTCTCTGTCCCGAGCGAGACCCTCGAGAGGCCTTGTGGTCGTGCACCGCGACAACAGCCGCGCGATCGATCGTCCCAAGTCTGACAATAACACGTCAAATAAAAAATGGTTTTGGCCAATCAAAGAAATTCGGTCTTTTATTATGTTTTCATCCAATGGAACTACTTCAACATCACCATCTTGAAAGGAAACCCCGCGTGCGGAAACGGCACCACCAGCCAGCCACCACCGCACTTCTCAATCTGTCGGCCGCTCTATCCGCCCGTTCCGCCAACTGCACACAACGGCCATGACGGACGCGCTCATGTTCGCGCCAGGATGGCATCGCAAGTGGCTGCTGCTGTTCGCAATGCTTGCGACGCTCTACCTGTGTCGCTATCGCCTTGTCGGCGCGCTCGTGTCCAAGGTAGTGACGTTTTGTCTCGCGAGAAAAGAGCCGAGTCTCAAGATCGACGTGCAGGTGAAACTCGTGCTGCTGTGGCAACTGCAACTTGTGCACGTTGAGATCAAAGGCGGCGACGACGACTGGACGCTGCTTTTCACGCGGATCACGCTCCATTGCTACGTGAAAGAGTTCTTCCGCTCGTTCGGCCAGACCAAGATCTGGGTGCTGGAGATCGAAGATGTTGTCGGCGAGCTGCACCACTTGGATGAGAACCTGTTGCATGAGCTTTTGCAGCGTGAGAAGCAGAAGCAAGCACAAACGTCGACGAACAGCCAACGTACGTTAATTTGCAGTGGTGACATTGATTTTGATGTGTGGTTGCGACGCATGCTGACCTCACAGTTCATATTGTTTTGGTGATTTGAAGGAAACACAGATGCTGCAGACGCAACAAACCCCGTGGGCGTTCTTCGATTTGTGGATTTTCGCGTCGCTGCGATCCAAGTCAAACTTCACTGCTTTGAGTGCACCACTGAGTTCCGATGTCGCAACCTGTCAATTGGGATCACAGATGTGCTCGTGAAAGAGAATTTGCTGTACGTGAAGATGCAGACCTCTTCAGTGTACGCTCGCAGCTATAGACAGAAGTATGGGGCGCAGCACGACGACGGGATTATCAGAGATGGTGTTTCGTTCGACTACCCAAGTCTGTGCGTTGTGGCGGATCTACAGCTGATGGATCGAAAACTGGTCGGCTACAAGCTCATTGGTGTGAAGAACGAGCTGGTTTCTGTTCAGCTGTGCACTTCCTTTTTGGAGTTTGCGATGCTGAAGAAGCTGAAGTTGATTGAAAGTGGACTTTTCCCAGGACCAAAGTCGCCGCTATCTCTGAAGAAGCACAAAAAGAGCTCGCAGAGCGCAGAGTTGGCGAAAGAGATTTCCCACACGAACATCTCTGTAATCATCTCTCACGAGCTTGAAGATGAACGAGCGATCCCGCTAAAGTTTGCTGCTGAAATCACGTCGCTCAGTACGACGAAGGTCGAGATCCAGCCCAGCATCTCCCTCGATTTTGCTGACGAAGACGCCGCTACGCCAACGCTAAGCAAAGTTTGCCATCAAGGAGCCTTCGCCAACATTTCAGTGACAACAGGGCGGGAGTTCAAGCAAGCTATTCTAACGACGTCGACGCTCGAAGTCAGCATGACCCAAACGCATGGGTGCAAAGGGCGAATTGGCTGCATCGCTGGTCGAATGAAAGCTTTCGCAAGCCCCCGATCTGCACTGATTTTCCAATCGCTGGCAGCATGCAACGACAGGATCAAAGAGTATGTTCGTCAGTCAGAGCTGCTACTGCTCGACGCCGCAAAGGAAGCGCAGTCAACTCCACAAAAATATGTGTCTGACCCGAAGCGCTCAAGCCAAATCGAACTGGATGTCGTCGTGAAAGTCCAATCCTGGAAAGTGAAAGCGATTTTCCAGGCGAAACACGGTCTGGCAGAAGAAATGGTAATTGAGAGTGAAAACACGACCATGACCACCGCGGTCTCCCATCCGATACCCAGTCACTTGAAGCGATGCGATTTTCGAATTGACAAGGTCCGTGCTGATGTCGTCACACCTTTTGCAAAAGAGAAGCAAAGGCACTTGGTTGTCTTTCTTGGTGCAGAGTTCACAATAGCCAAGGGCGGACCTCACAACGCTGGAGCTACCTTTTCAAGCGTCGATGCAAAGTTCCAGTCCGTGTCAGTGAATCAGCCGACAGACGGTGATCTCACTCAAATCAGCCAGTTCCCAGTCGCACTCTTGAAGGAGATCAGCATCAAGCGGCAGGACAGTCGAACCAAGGAGAGTGTGGACACTGAGATGTCCGTCTCCATGTCGGACTCGCACCTTGAATGGAATCATCAAACGCATGCAGACTTCTTGAAGGAATGGTCCGCAATAATGGCGATCATTGACAAAGTGGACTTGGTGCTGTCGCTTCCGAAAAGCACCAGCACGTCAGGAGTTCAAGTGCTCCCTTTACCACCGATGTCAAAGACATTGACGCTCGATATGCGCGCGAAGAACACAGAAGTGGTCATCTACGAAATTCGAGACGTTGAAAACGCTGTGGTAATTCAACTTGCCGAATGCACGGTGGTTCATCAGAGGCGGCGACTGGCGGTTCAAACCTCAATCGACTGCTCACTGGTGAGCATTTTATGGGGTAGCAGCTGTCCGGCAGTTGAAGTTGTTGGTGCTGCGTTCCAGCGAAAGGCTCTACTGGGACCCCAGCGCTTACTCGCGAAAGTTCCAGTCCAAAGCAAAATCAAAGCCAGTCAAATGAGAGTGTTCATGCGTCCAAATCTCCGTCTGCTGCAGCTACTTTTGCGTTTCGACGAGCTTGTAAACCCCAAAGAAGAAAATGGAGGCGGGCAAATCCACGGAAAAACATCGACGAGGCAAGGAGTTGCTTTCGACTGTGCCCAGCTATCGGTTGAGATACACGAAAAAGATTCTCTCTCAGCTAGTGCCGATGCTCAAAATCGCGAGGTCCACCATGCGGTAGTTGACTCCTTGGAGATCAAGACCGTGATATCCAAGTCTTTCGAGATCAGTGAATCCATGAGTCGTTTTGTTCAGACGACGCGGCAAAGCGACGCAATTGATCCAGTTACATACTCCCAGTCGATCCATCAAGTTCTGGGAGTTGAAGGATCGATCTCCGCAACCTCTTTGACGTTGATGCGGAATGAAAAGATATTTGCAAACTCCCGTGGCTTGGAGATCCAATTTGTCATGACAGACATTGCGCGAGCCCGTACGACTTCCTCGGAATCAGACACAGGAAGAGAGCGTCCTTCCAAAACAACAATTTTTGACTTCAGCGGACTGACGAAGTGCTGCGAGATCACGCTCGAAAAGAAGTCCCATGAGAGGCTCACACGGATTTTACCGATTATTCAAGACACGTTTGATACCCAAGAAGTGAAGTCTGGCGATGCTGAATCCGAGCTCAAAGACTTTGATTGGAGATTGCGCTACACCGGAAATGTGGACTTTGGAATTCAGCAGTGCGCCATCGCGGTCCCCTACGGCGATAACTCCTCAACCATCGTGGATTTCTCCTACACCGGTCTCGGAGAAAGAATCATGCGCGTCTCCGTCAAAGATTTCGCACTGAACTTCCGCCAGTTCCAGAAATTTGCAGTTCAGTTTTCGACAGTTCGGGTGTTTCTGGAAGAGTCCGAGGAATCCGCTTTGAACGTTCATGTGGACCCTCCATTGCAGCTGATGTACTTGCCACAGCTGACTTTCAATGGGATTATCCACTGGAAAGACAAGAGCACTGAAAAGGAGTTTGACCAAGACTCGGTCGTACTACAATCCGCGGTACAGCAGTTCGCGTTATCGTTCGAGTTATCTGTGAAAAGCAAGAGTGGGACGACTTCCGCGACTCAAGTTCCGACACTGGAAGAAGCGTTGCTCGCGCTGAATTGGGACTACGTGTATCCGCTTCTAGTCTACTTCCTAACCGAGGATGACGACGACAGCAGAGCAGTCTCCGCGAGCCAGAATGGAGCAGAATCCCGTCTACAATGCGTTGGACTTCAGTGGGATGTGTCTGTTGATGTCGTTCAGATAGCCTTCTGGGATATCTTGACCAAGGAAGTGGGGTTGCTGCTCATCACGAACGATTTCCTCTCTCACGGAGTGGCAAAGAACTCGCACCGCCTGGGATCTAAGATCGTGGACAGTCAGAATCCATGGGTCATTCATGAAGCGACCACGTATGTGGATTTATTTCGAGTCTACATATTGCGGAATCTCATTCGCGCCGACGACTATGGAGAAGCAACTGTCGTTGAGAGTGAAGCGCTTCCATTCGACAGTACTAAGGTGCTGAACTTCTTTTTTGAGACGGTCGGAGCGAGCTATCGAGAGATTCTCTCCCCAGATATCTCTGAAGACCATGGATACCAAGACAATGACGTAGAGTCACTCTTCAGTGAGTGCGCCGGCACTTTCTACGAGAGACTGCATGACAACTTCATGCCGATTGATTTCAAGTTCAGTCTTTTCGGGTCCGCAAAGCTGCGGAAAGTGAACTCGATCGTGTCCGTTGCAGTACCAAACTCCGCGCCATCTCCGACGCTCACCCCTAGCTCATCGACGACGTGGTTTGCGCCAACCAAAAAACGCCCACGACTCTGGGCTCAAACTGTCCGAGCAAAGCTGATGCGCTTGAAAAGGCGTTCCTCTTCCATGGACAATCTTCTCTTGAATGACGGCTCTTGTCCTATCCAAGTGGACTCGATGAAGCTTCTGTGGACAATAGAGACCCGAGACACGGTATTTTACATGACGTCGCTGACCTGGGACAGCATACAGCGACTTGCAGAAGCCAACAAGGATCAACAAGAGAGATTTCGATCTCGTGCCAACGATTCCGGACCAGTTACTCCTCCAACGAACGATGGACCTGTGAAGATCAATACCTGGCGACAGCCCAGCAAACTGTACAATGGCGAGGGCGAAGGTCTGAGAAACAACACCTCAGGCCCGCAGCGACGAGGAAGCACTCGAGATACTTTATTAGACCTCTTGCAACAAGGCAAGCTTGGCGCGAAGCTAGCCTCATCGCCAGACGAAGACGGAACGCAAGGAGGCGGCGACGGAAATGAGTCGAAGCTCCCTACTGGGCTAGGTGAAGGGGAAGAAATGAATGCGTGTAAGTCAATTGCGTTCAAGAAGTACACTCTCGACATCCACGACGCACAAATCAATATCCGCGAAGAGAATAGTCAAAGCAGTGTCCTTGCAGCGACGAAGCATATTCATTTGGAGGTCGGTCTTGATGGACTACGAAGCCACACCGTCGCCCATCTGAAGTTTGATTCTGTGACAGCCCACGTAGCTCCGATTGATGTGGACATCTCGGCTGGAGTTCTCTGGTATGCATACTCCGCAGCTTCTCCTGCTCAGCCACCGAGGGGATCCGCCAGCTCGTGCTTGTTGAAGCAGGTAATGGAGGAATGTAGCTTGACAATGACGTATTCGCAGGCTTTGGTGACCGGAGCAACAGCAGTCGAGGTCGATCTGTCGTTTCTGCAGCTCTCAACGGATCGCCACCAGTTTTACCAGCTTTTGAACGTGATGCGACATGTTCTCCTCGCACCTCCGACAATAGTTCGAAAGCCAAAACGCCCCCAAGCTCCTCCAGTCATTCGGATCAATGTCCCCGACCCCCTTGAACAGGAAACGAGCGACCTGATGGTATTCCCAGCCTCGCCCAGCGCTAGCGTCAATTGCATGTCAACGAAGAAAACGCATGCGCAAGTCGTCGAGGAGCTCCGCAACAGAGAGGCAAAGCAGCTGAACTCGCGAACGAGTGTCATCCCGCTCAAGTTCATTTCATTTCGCGTTGAAGGCACTCAATTCCGGTTGCGGTCCAGTCCAGAGACAACTGGTGCTGATCACGAGTTCGTGGAGATTCGCGCGGAAGGAATCGCAGGTTGTCACACCTACTTTTCGAATCAGTGCACGAAACTGATTCTCAACTTGCACTGGATGGAAATCAACAATTTACGTCCCGGCCCGTCCTCGATCGCGTTTGAAGATGCAATGGCGGTGCTCAAAGCGAAGCTGCTCGTGGATAAACGGTACCAAAGCAGCAGCAAGGTAAACCTCGTCAACCAGAAGGGAATGCTGACGGTCCGCGCTGAAAGCGGTCCTCTTATCCGAGTGCTCGGGCAGAAACTCCGTGTGCTGGACGTGCTGGAAGTGAGCATGTTTCCTGAGATATCCAACATTATCGTGATTCAGCTTGCGTCCGATTTCTACGAGCTCGTGTACAAGTTCTTCTTCGAGCAGATCGGCAGTCCAGACCACCACGAGCTTAATTCGGAGCAAGTCCTCTTTGGTCGCAAGGCAGCTGCAGCTCCAACTGGGCAGATGTCGCCATCTGTACGAAGCACTCGAGCGACAACTGTTGCTGGGACGCCAGTGCCACCAAGCACGCCGACGCAACCGCGACGAAAAAGTCTTCAAATCAGCGGCGGCTCGATGAACGGAATTCTTCTGGATCCAAGCGCATCGTTTGCCTCGAACGCTAGTACCGCAAGTGCGTCGGTGACATTTTCATCTACTACGCTGGAGAGCGGGTCCTTGGAAGACGATGACTCGTCAACGGATGGTTGTGAACTCTTCTACTTCAAGTACGTCCGCATTGGAAACGTCAAGCTCCGCATCAACTGCAACGGCTTTTTCGTGAATCTGAGCGACTTCGACTTGGATCTGCCTCCATATGTCTGCCAAAGCAAACTCTGCACCTGGAAGAAGCTGCTTCAGAAGTTCGAGAGTCACTTGAAATGGTACGTCACGAAGGAGAGCGCGTCTTCGGGTCTCTCGCATTTCAAGAACAAGTTTCTAAAGTGGACGCCATCAGCATCGTCATCCAGCGACAAGAAAGACAAGAACCGAAAAGACGAAGACAGCTCGATGATCAACGCGCAAGTGCTCTTCGGTCCGTACTCAGGTGCAACGACATGAGAGGTAGCATTTCTTCAAAAATCAATGTTTTCATTCATTTAGACGGGCTTGAATTAACTCTGGACCAAGTGGCTCCGCTCAGGTGGAAAGACAACATCTTGGCGTTGCTCAGTGGTGACGCAGCAGCAAACTCAAACGCTTGTTTCAATGCAAGTCTTGACGCGGCTGATGAGGTCGAACGCTCCGATGTCACGGCGCTAGATTTTCGACAGCAAGACACAGAGCTTTTGAGTGAGTACACCGTTGTCGAAGAAAGATGCAAGAGCGTACACGAAAAAGGTCCCAAACTCACCTCGTTGAATCCACCGTCTTTGCGCTTCTCCATCACCTTGATGAATTCCTTTGGAGACAGGTAACCATCGCCTAGCATAAACAGATGGAGGAGATTTCAGTCAGATTCAAGGTACAAGAGTGTTGAAGGCCTTTCCACTCAAATTTCAGAACTCACCGTCCAGATCAAAGAGCGTGAACAGGATGTCGATCTGCAGCGGCGTTACGAGTTCCTCGTTCTTGCGGTTGCGGAGCGCCGCCTTGCAGGCGCGGTGGAATTGCTCTGATCCATGTCATCACCAACCAAATCGCTGTTTGTCAGTAGCCATTACGAACCACCACAGGGCGGTATTCGCACACGCCCAAACTGCGCGCACGCACCTTTGTTGAGCCCGTGGTCTTGCATGATGAGGTCGATCGCGACTTCCAGTTCCTCCAAATGCTCCAGGAGCACGGTGAAGTTGATGAAATCTTGCTCCGTGATGTTGCCCTTTATCCGTCAGAGTCACCACACCGTGTCAGATTGGGTATCCTTGATCACCAAACAGTATTCGTCAGGCCCTCATAGCAATTAGGCATTCAACACGCACCTTCATGTCACGCAGCTCTTCGACGCGCTCGACCCACTTTCCAATCTCTTTCTGAAAAATGCAAATACAAAACACAACATTGCACATCATGAAAATGGTCCATACGAGCGGATAGCAGAGAACCAGAGTGAGCAAAGATGCTGTCGCTGGCTTTACCTGGTTGACGTGGGACACGAGGAACATGCCGAACTCGCGCGGCGACAGGTCGTTGTTGCCGTCCAGGTCATACTGCTCAAAGTAAACATCATCGTTAAGGAGATACAACATACTCGCAGTTCTGTTTTGTGCATACTTGTCAGCCTATACGACGACGACACATGTGAATATAAAGTAAATAGTGGGTGGAAAGGATATCTGAATGCGCATGATCTCCTGCTTGAGATCGCGGCGGAACGCAAAGAAGTCTTCGTACGACAGCGTCTCACTGTTCATTTGTACAAAGGTAAACACAAGAACACACACAGCAGGAACATTAGTAGACTTTCTCGATCACCATCTCCAGCGAACCGTCATGTGTTTCTTGAATCATTTGCTCACGTGGCAAGTTCGCCAAAGAGGTGCTTGAAGATCGGCGCGTCATCTTCTTTCAGCGAGCGGTCTTGACGACCCGCTGGGGTGCGCAGCCGCATCAGGTCGATGATCTACAGGATACAGCAACAGCAAGGAGAGATTAGCAGCGTCACGTATGATATGAGGATTTGGGTAGGTAGGTCCTGATTGACCTGCTTGAACTCCCGGTGGTCCAAGCGGCCATTGCCGTCCGAGTCGAACATTTTGAACGCGAGCTCGAACTGACGCTCAGGGACTTGTGTGTGTGTGTGTGTGTATGTGTCACAAAAGACAAGAGGTAGTTAGTAAACTCAACCTTTCATTGGTTTGATACCAAAGAAAATGCTTCCCACGTACTGGCGAGCAGCGTGTTGAAAAACATGTACTCGGCGTAGGAGATGAGCCCGTCGCCGTCCGCGTCTACGAGGTCGAAGAACGACTTTGGGCGCGCTGGGCCGCCGTGGATCTATTAGCATGTGCCACCCATAAGGTCCATTAGGTTTCGGATTTCTATGCAGCCACTGTATTTGAAAGTTCGTGAGCAAGACACGTACCACCACAAACTGCTCAAACTCGGCGTTCGTGATTTGAAAGTTGCGCAGTGCCTTCACGTGGGTCTACGCGTCATTTAACCAAAGCGCAGCAGTAAGCATTGTTAGAGTATGAGGCATTGTATGGAGACGCATCGCAGCAACGTCGTCATGCAAAAAAAATACACACCTCAAAGTCGATCTGGTACTCCTCGCGGAACGCCAGAAGTGCGTTCACGTCGGCGTCCGTTACGCTCACCGTCTCGAGCAGCAGCTCCTTGATCATCGCGACGTACTTGTCCACATGCTCCTATACAAAACCACACAGTCAACAACGCTTACACTTGCTCCAGCCATGGTGACAGCGCATTTGCAGTCATATCGTCTTCATTCCAACACATTCATACCTTGTTGGGCTTGCCGGAGAACGACGCCTTGGGGTTGAACTTGGCGTTCTTGGACGCGAGCGGCGCGCCGCTGCGGAACGTGTAGGGCGTAATGGCGCGCGCCAGGTCGTCGCGCGTCATGTAGAATTGTTTGTCGATCTCTACGGACGAGAAGTACTCGAAGACCCGCTCGGGCGAGCTGAACTTGCGCAGACGGTTCTCGTAGTTGCCCACAGTCTTTTCCGTGAACGACGGGCCGGTGGGGGTGTTGCTGCTCTCCATGCGCGCGCCTGGAGCAGAGAGGGAAAGCAGCGGTGCGGTGGTCAGCGCGGCGGCGGCAGGCCACGCGCGTAGAGAGCGGAACAGCAGGCGCTGCGTCATGTCGTCCTGGTGGTGAAGTTGGTGATCAAGTAGATTGAGAGCGAGCGCAATTGATCGAGGGGAAGATGAAGCAGACCAAGAGCTCTTGGGTTTCGACTGTAACTCTGCGGTTCAATGTACTTTTTACAATGCGTAAACCTCCATATTTTTAGACAATATAATATTTTGACAGTATATAAAAGCAAAGCATAACCTTTTAGTTAAGACAAAAGTCATTGAAAAGTGCTGGACTCACGCTTAGGGGAGATATAAATCATGTATGCAATTCGAGAGAACTGTTCTTGCAACTGGCAAAGAAAGACAAAGTCACCTTCGAGCTCACTTGAGAAAACATTTTCATCCCTTCAGGAACGATTCCTGAAGGATACTGATGACTTTACTGATAGCGACTGCCTTTGGCTGCTCTGACTATGCAGAAGCCAAACTTCGGTATCGTCTGAAGCTTGCATACATTAGTCAAACGCAGGGTATTTTGTGAATATTCTGAACACGTACCCGATAATGAACGTGCATCTACTCTCACTTTTCTTCTTCACCGTAATCTACTTCAGCATCGGGAATGGATGCGCCTCCGTGTTGAACACGATTTCGTCCAGCGGCAGCAGGTCGTTGTCGGAGAATAGCAGATAGAGGTACTTGAGCGTCTCGGCGAGGAAGAAGCTCTCCATGTCTGGACGGAAGTCCTGCACGGGACCTGTGACCACTTGCTTGATACTCCGGTAGCCCCCAGTTTCCATCTGCACAAACGAAAAGCCATCATTTATAACACTCAAGAACCACTTTCCACCAGTTTCAGAGACAAGAACAGCCCTCACCTTGCAGTGTTTCTCTAGAGCGTTCATGATGGTGCGGCCGTATTCTCGGTAGATCGGATCGCCCGTGATGCGGTGCATGATCATGAGACTTTCGACAGTCTCGGGACGAAGAATGTTGTAGTCATCGTTCCGCCCAACGTAAATCTCTCCGTGGACAGTATAGCCGTAGAGATCTTCGGTGGTAAAGCTCGTGATCTCTGGCGCGACTTTGGTTTCGCTCGACAAGTACATCTGTTGCGCACAATAACGTGCACGTGGCAAAACAGTGCTAAATACAATCACATCCACTTGTCATTACTTCATGGCGGACGAACGCACCTGGACACACGTAAGCGTGAGTTCCTTCGCCAGCTCAAGGTGGGCCTTCGGCATGCCATGCAAATACCCAAGCGCGAGAAGCCCCGGCACGAAGCACGTGAGGTGCTCCATGACAGGTTTCAGGTGCCCAAACTCGTTGATCTCGCCGAGAAACAGGAACTCCGAAGGGTACGATTTGCCAATCATCCGGTCTTTCATTCCCTCGACTGCGAGCTCGTATTGCTTCTTCATCGCGCTGTCTTTCTTACCCGATAACAGCCACTGCTTAAGAAGATACTCGTAGTAGCTGTCGCCATGCGCACCCCACGAGATCTTGGAGTGCGATCCCCTGATGCACGGTCACGTAGTAACATTAATGTTAAGCTCACAAAGTGACATGCTAGCATTCGTTATGCTTGCATACCTGCCAGTTTCCCAGTTCACGCGCACTGGAATCAAGCCGTCAGTGTACATGGTCTTGACCAAATCCTGCGTCTGCGTAGATAGATCAACGCACAACGAGCTATTACGTCAGATGCCAGTCCCCACTGTTGACATAGCCACAAGCAGAGCGCGTACGATTTTGTTGACTGCAGTGACGTAGGTGTTGTAAACCGGGTTCTGGGTCGCGTACGACAGATAAGCAAACTCGAGCTGGAAAGTGCTGACTTCAGCGAGACTCGGCGTGCCCCGCGCGTAATCCGACTATCAATACGCAGCGCACAATCATTGTTAGCACACATACATCACCAGTACACAGGTCATAGGATGAGCCAATACGAGCCATTCGTACGATCAAGTCGATTTTCTGGCAGGGCAAGGACGGACCACAGGTGAACGCGCCGGTGAGTCGATCGGCGAGCGTGACGGCCAGGTCCAGAAAGTGCTTTTCGGCTATTTCATATCCACACAGTGAACGCGCTTAGTACAGCTCATTGCAAAAAATTCATCGTACAAAGCACACTAGTATGCAAAACGCAAGGACATACCTGAGAGGTAATACGCCGAGAGCAATCCGCCGAGAGAGCGGATCGTGACCTCGAAGAAGCTCACTTTGCCCGGCTGAAGCATGGTTTCCTCCAGATTCGCCTTCACCCACGCGCTCGCTTCATCGAATTCGTCGTGCAGTCCCATAATGAAGAGCGTGTCGAGCGAGTCCACGAGCGTCAGTGCCATGTCGTGTTCGTACACGGAACCTCCGCGCTGCTGGTACACATTGAGGAAGTCGCGCCAGCTGGCGTGGTCGCGATACGCAGCCCACGCGTGCTTGGTCATGGCAACGACCTGCTGTTGGTCATCACTCAGCTTGCTCGCGCGCTTCTTGAAGAACTCGCGCTGGGATACAAGCTCGGACCACGAAGAGCTCTTCATGAACCGGTCGAGCCCGCGGCGCAGGAACGACCGCGGCGCGCTCTCGAGCGCCACACTCGAGCGGCTGTCGAGCGAGCGCATGGACACGAGCAGCCCCGCGGCGACGATCACGCCCGCCAGCGCCATGAAGCGCTTGAGCATCGACACACGGACGAGCATGGTGCCACTGGCGCTGCCTCGGCGCGCATTGAAGCGCATTGTGGGTGCGTACAGAATGGGAGGACTCAAAATGCGGACTGAACGCCCACGAGACGCGGTACAAATATACGCTATTTCGTGGTAATGATACCGAAAATACCCCTCTATGGTGCTCGATTGGGTCTAAAATACACCACTGCTTCGAGATCTTTGTCCCCCGAAACGACGCGTACAATTCAGAATTCAGTGCATACGATACACTCTTGGACAAGAGTCGCGCTGAGTACAGTGCGCTGCTGTCACCGCACAACGCCATCCATCCATCACTCTGCAGTGCTCTTCGTAGGCTGGCCCCACTCACGGGACGCTGACCATCATTGGCGTGATGCATGTCGTTTGGTGTCGTGGACTGGTCAAATGGAGCCCTTTCGACTGTCTGTCTGCATTGCATATTGAACTCGCATGCAAAGCGACCAACAACAGCGCAATCGTACGTACGTTCAATCACCTTGTAGCATTGTGCGTTAAATGGTGTAGGTGGCCCTTGGCATGTCGCTAATAAACTTGATTAACTCAATCATGATAATGCAGGATGTTGACTCTTTTAGAGCTCCTTGGATGTATTGTATTGTACATGCAGAAGCAAGATTTTCACGAGTGTACGTCTACCAGAATGACCAAGATGGCCTTGCGGAGAGACCAACAATGATACACAAAATAGCCACTTGACTACACTTTATATGAAGTCATTCATGTTCATATCCGGTACGAACGCCATTGTACCTACTCAAGACACAGTAGCTTCGCTGGTAGCAAACCAGCTTGTGGGGTAGACGATCCTGCATCCGGGTCGTACTGTATCGCGTTATCCAAAGTCTGCGACATCAACACTATCGCCAGTGCCTTGGAATCCCACAACAGAGATACGGTACAGTGCGATAGGAGTGCTTCTTGATGATGGCCCCATTTTCCAGCATTCATCTACATACTGACGTGGGCATGGTGGTGTCGAAATCGGACCATGTGGCCCAAGTGGCGCAGGTCGCAGCGATGGGGCTACTCGACCTCCTTCGTACTGAATAACGATGGTCCACGATCTGTGGGAAGCGAGCACGACCCGTGCGTGCATCTGGAGCTTATTCACGTTCGAGTCGCTCAAGAACCTCTATTTTATTAGCTGTTGCCGCTGAAAGAGATCATCACCGCTTTTTGGTTGATCCATCATCTGCCTTGTGATGATGAACTTGCTGCAACATGAGTCCAGAGAATAATCGATCGCTCTCAAAATTCATAGCAGAAATTCAAAGCGATGTTTGAATTTTTGGAGTAAATTACTAGCTTTCATTGAGTAAATGCACCCATGCTACGTATAAAATACATCATAATGTAATAAATACGCCATGTAAAGTCGTCTTTTTTGAAAACAAGTGCATTTTTTCTTTCTTTCTTTTCTCCTTTCAGAACCCATTTCCCAAAATCAAGTGAAAGAGATGGGCTCTTCTGTTCTTGCCAGTTCTGGCGTCTGATTCGCCGAGGCACTCGCCGTTTCATGCTGTATCCCAGGTTTCGCAATCCATATGCTCGCTGTCATCACCTGCTCTATTCGATCCCTCGATCCCACTACATATTCTATTCGATAGGCGTAAACCACAACTGACTTGCGCTCACTATGGTGGCTCGGCTTTTCTTGCGAGAACAGCCGCATGGTCGTCGGTCATACAACACACACAACAGACAAAGCCGATACAAACAACAACAACAGCAAAGAAGAAGAAAAGAAAAGCGCGACTCGGGCGTCAAAGGCTTGTGCGTGCAGCGTGTGCTCTCTCTCGCTCTCTCTCTATCGGCATCTTTGTTCTCTCCAGAGACCCCAAACACATCCATCTATCCCCGCACACAGCTATAAAACATGGGCGCCGCGCTCTGCTCCTGCAACGGCCGCGCGGACGACGACCACGCGCTGCTCTTCGGGGCGGCGCTCGCCAAGGCCAAGCTGCAGCACCAGCAGGCGCTGCTCGGCTTCGCGCGCTCGCCGCACGGGGTGTACCCGACCAAGAAGTCGCCGCTCGACCAGCAGCACGGCTCGCTCTACCACAGCCGCGGCGAGACCAACGAGCTCTCGGACGACGTGTACCTCGACGAGAGTGAGCACCACCGCACGCTGCTGCTCGTGAACCGCCAGAGCAGCGCGCTCGCGATCGCCGAGGCGTTCCGCGCCAAGCTCGCCGAGTCGCCCATCGGCCCGCACGAGAAGATGCAGTTCCTGCTGGCGCCGCGAACATCACCGTCACACGGGAACGATGCAGATGACAACACAGACGTAGACAACGCGTACATGTACTCGGAGCTCTTGGAGAGTACCGCAGCAGCAATAGAGGCAGAGGACGACGCGAACGTGAGCGCCGAGGACTGGAAGATGCGCGCGAACCCGCTGATCAGCATCATCGTGCCGCCGGGGCCGTGTGGACTCGTGCTGCAGGTGGACACGGAGCCGGGGCTGCCGCCGGTTGTCGACGGCTTTGTGCGCAAGTACGACGGCTCCAAGGGCGTGATCGAGAACAGCGACATGGTGAAGCGCGGCAGCGTGCTCTGCGCGATCAACGACATCGACGTGACACGCATGCCGCTGAAGGAGGTCGTGCGCACGCTCAACCTGTCGTCGCACCTCGAGCGCCGGTTCGTGTTCCGCAACGCATCGCCCACAGTAAGCAGCAGCGCATGAAAGCAGACGAACTTTGCCAAGTGACCCAAGTGATTTATAAATGCAGCAGCGCCAGGATAGTAGCCATAGCCACACAGAGAGATAGCATTACAAACCCAAAGAAGAAGAAGAAGAAGATTTTTTAGCAGTCGTCGTAAGAAAGCAGTTAGTTAGCAGTAAATGACCAGCAGCACGAGTAGCCAGCGAATAGGAGCAGGATGCGTGAATGAGTGAATGGACATGCATTAGATACAGCCAGCTAGCTGCCTTTGAGTACATCGTAGTGGACAAATTAGACACTGGAGTAGTTTGTCACACATGGCGCGAGTGCAATGCTGAGATTAGTCGATTCTGTCCACCTGCAGGCACTCACATCACCACCAGCTGGTCCTCTCCAGCAGCTGGGGTATCTGTGTATTGTCCAGCATGGCAGATGGATGATGATGATGATGATGATGATGATGGCAGGACGATAGTTTGGGAATGAGTGCGGTCACTCAAATGGTAGACACAAGTCATTCTTCAGCTTGAAATGTTATTGTCAAATGTGTTTTGTTTGTGTGTATTGTGTGTGTTCTATCCATTCGCTCGCTGCCTGCAACTCCAACATGCAATACGAGAACCAAAAGAGCAATCCTGGGCGGGAGGGAGGGGGATTTAAAAAAAACTGTCCAGCAGAGCGAGACACAAACCAACGTCTGTCGAAGTTAGTTCTGCTTCTTGTCCTCTTCACTGTCCTCCTTGGCCTTCTTGTCCTCTTCCTCCTTTGCCTTGTCGTCCTCGTTCTGCTTCTTCTCGGCGGCAAAGGCTTCGTCCTTGATGAACTTGTCGGCCTCGTACTTGTCGGCTTCTTTCCACGACTCCTCTACGAACTCCGTGTACGTCTTGTTGCCGCCAAACGGACGCGGCCCGAGCACGCGCACAATGTCCGAATGATTGATCGTCTCGTTCTTCAGCAGTTCCTCCGCGAGCTCGTGGAGCACGTTCTGCTTGTCCTTGAGCAGCTGCTTTGTGCGCTCGTACGCCTCGTTCACGATCTTGGACACCTCTTCGTCCATCACCTGCGCGGTCTTCTCACTGTAGAGCTTATCCGGGTACGCGCCTTCCTCTTTCGGGAACGCGAGCTGCCCCACGCGGTCGTTCATGCCGTACAGCTGCACCATCGAGTACGCGATTTGGGTCACGCGACGTAGGTCGTCCGACGCGCCAGTGGTGATCCGGCCATCAAAGTTGATGTACTCGGACGCACGGCCGCCCAGCGCCATGCACATGATGTCGACCATCGCCTCCTTGCTGTGCAGCGCCACTTCCTTTGGCAAGTACTGTGCGTAACCTAGCGAACCCTTGCCACGCGGCACAATCGTGACCTTGAGCAGTGGATCCGCATGCTCCAAGAACCACCCAGCGACCGCGTGACCGGCTTCGTGGTACGCGACCGTCTTCTTCTCCTCGGGGCTCATGATGCGGTTCGTCTCGAGGCCGCCGATGACACGGTCCGTCGCCTGCTCAAAGTCGTTGAACGTGATGGTTTTGCCGCTGCGACGAGCCGCGACAATCGCCGCTTCGTTACAGATGTTCGCGATCTCAGCACCAGCAAAGCCGGGCGTCAATGCAGCCATGCGGCGCGCAAAGTCGTCCACATTGCCATCGAGCTGCAGACCCTTCAAGTGCACCTTGAAGATCTCGCGACGGCCCTTGATGTCGGGCTTGTCGACCGTGATCTGTCGATCGAAACGACCTGGACGCAAAATCGCCTTGTCGAGAATGTCGGCGCGGTTCGTACCGGCGAGCACAACGACACCCTCGCTCGAATTGAAGCCGTCCATCTCGACCAAAAGCTGGTTCAACGTGTTCTCGCGCTCGTCATTGCCGCCACCAAACTGTCCTTTGCTACGCGCACGCGCGACGGCATCGATTTCATCGATAAACACGATGCACGGCGCGTTCGCACGGGCTTCACGGAACAAATCACGCACACGCGATGGACCGACACCGACAAACATCTCAATGAAGTCCGAGCCGGAGATGCTGTAGAATGGCACGCTGGCTTCACCGGCCGTTGCCTTCGCGAGCAGCGTCTTACCGGTACCTGGAGGACCCACGAGCAACGCACCCTTTGGGATCTTGGCGCCCAAGTCCGTGAAGCGCTTCTGGTTTCTCAGAAAGTCGACAAACTCCATGATCTCCTTCTTCGCTTCATCCACACCGGCGACGTCCTTGAACGTGATCTTGATGTCTTCCTTCGTGATCTTCTTCGCAGGACTCTTGCCGACCTTGAAGATGTTGCCCATGCCGCCGCCGCCACCTGCGCCGCCGCCAATGCCGCGCATCGACATGAGCAGAAAGCCCACGAGCACGATCGTCGGCAAGAACTTCATCAGCTCCGAGGCAAAGTTCATTTCGTTCACGTACTGCACCGGGATGTAGTCGTGAGGGCGGATGCCCATCTGGTGCTGCGCGTGCTCCAGCTGGCGCTCAAAGCTCTCGACACTGCCGAGGTTGAAGTAGTACACTGGCTGGCTCGGCGCCTTGGCACCGCCACGACCAGCGCCCGGAGCGCCTGGCAGCGACGAAGAGCCGTAGTGGGCGTCCGAGGACGATTCGCGTCCAAACTCGTAGTGCGCCTTGTTCGGGTCATTCGTGTTCCAGTCGCCCGAGTCCGAACCGGAAGTGGACGACGACAGTCCACCCGCAGTCGACGACCCGGCGTTCGGATCGTGGAGGAACACCTTGGCGTACTTCTTGTTCACAATCACCACCTTCTCGACGCGTCCAGACTCGAGCAGGCTGTTGCGGAACTCCTGGTACGTGATCTCCTGCATCGGCTTGTCGATCGACGCGAGGTCCGACAGGAACAGCGCCGCCACCGCGAGTGGGATCAAGTACGCCATGCCTTCGCGTCCGCTGCCGCCGCTACCTCCAGACGAGCCGCCTCCGGACCCCTTGCTGCCTCCACCACTACCTTCGGCGCTCTTGGAGCTCAGCTTCTTCACTTCACCCGACGCGCTTTCCGACGACTTGGACCCGCCCTTTGGTGGAGTTGGCTTGCCGCCGCCACCCGCAGCACCGTTCTTTGGGTAAAAGCGACCAAAACCTGTGATAAGCATAAGAACATCAGTCAGGATTTTGCGTATTGCTTGTACACATATGAATGCGTTCTGTGTGGTTATATAGGAAACAAACCCTTTGGGATGTTCTCCGAGAGCCACGTCACCAAGCTCGTCGCCTTTTCCGATTTCTGGACATTGTGTGCTGCTCATAGCATAATGACACACAGAGAGACAGGTAGGTACACATTGCTTGTCAGTCAGTCCATACACAGACACGGCATTGCTGGCATATGTGGAGCATATCTACAGAAAAGAGTCTTCATTCGCGACGTACAGGCAGAGTGCTGAGCGCGCACTGACTGCATCAAGTTCTTGGCGAGCGCCGGGTTCTGCTGCGCGCGCATCATCAGTCCATTTGCGCCGAAGCGGTTCAGCGTTACGCCCAGTTGCTGCTCATTCAGCCGCCACCATCACCATCGTCATCAATATAAGTGAAGCAAGATTCACCGCATCCATCAACACACAAACAACCAAATGCTCATGTTAGAAACTAAAGAACGGCATCATCCCTCGCACAGAAACAAGCGCAACGCCATGCGATCCGCTTGAGCGCGAAGATACATGAATTTATAGAGAGATACAGGAACGGAGAGAGAGAGAGAGAGAGAGAGGAGAGGGCGCACCTGCTGCAGGAGGTGCACGTGGCGCGGGTTGCATTGCTTGCGCAGCGCCAGCAGCGCGTCGCGGCGCAGTCGCCTCGTGGACGCCAGGTGCAGCATCATCTTCTGCCGTCTTCGTTCGATTCTCGCTCGCTTCTCAAGGGCCAGCCGCGGGTCAAACTGTGTGAGCTTGTGTGGGGTGGAGCGCGGGCCGGTTCGTAACACAAGATACGTGCTACTGTCCAGTGTATCAAGAGAGAGAGACCGTTTTCGCGTAAGCAATGGCAAAATGGTTCGTATCACTCGATACGAACCGACATGTTTACGAGCCAAAAAGTGTCCACCTCTGAGACGCTCTACATGAAAATGTAGGACATCATCTGGGAAGGCAGTTGTCCAAAAAGGGCGCTTTATTCGAGTGGATGTGTTGCTGCCACATTCGTGCGACCTCCCAGTTGGTTGGTGGAGATTTTGTGAAGCGAGAGGGGCTGGTCGTCTGGTGGTCAAGGTCTTTGGAGTTGGCAGGTGCGCCATGAAGGCGATCATTATTCGTTCAATTCGCCCCGTGTAAAGAAATCGAACTAATTGCAACAATGGCTGACGCTGCGCCAACTCAACGTGGAGGTTTCGGACGTGGCCGTGGTGGTGACCGCGGTCGCGGCGGCCGTGGTGGCCGTGGTCGCGGACGCGGCCGTGGTGGTGACGAGAACAAGGAGTGGGTCCCAGTCACCAAGCTCGGACGCCTGGTGAAGGAAGGCAAGATCGGCTCGCTCGAGGAGATCTACCTCTTCTCGCTCCCAATCAAAGAGTGCGAGATCGTGAACCACTTCCTCGAGTCGCAGCTCAAGGACGAAGTGATGAAGATCATGCCAGTGCAGAAGCAGACCACCGCCGGTCAGCGCACTCGCTTCAAGGCTTTCGTCGCGGTCGGTGACAGCAACGGCCACATCGGTCTCGGCGTCAAGTGCGCCAAGGAAGTCGCCACCTCGATCCGTGGTGCCATCATCCTCGCCAAGATCTCGCTCGTGCCAGTGCGTCGCGGCTACTGGGGACGTATGGTCGGTCTCCCACACACCGTGCCAAACAAGGTGACGGGCAAGTGCGGTTCGGTCCGCGTGCGTCTGATCCCAGCGCCGCGTGGTACTGGTCTGTGTGCCGCCCCAGCCCCAAAGAAGCTTTTGGGTATGGCCGGTATCGACGATTGCTACACGTCGGCCCGTGGTCACACCCGTACCCTCGGTAACTTCGTGAAGGCGACCTTCTACGCGCTCCGCGCCACTTACGCGTACCTGACCCCAGACCTCTGGGAGCAGCACTCGTTCGCGGCCTCGCCATACCAGGAGCACACCGACTTCTTGGCCAAGACCCAGATCAAGAAGTAAACTACCCAAGCTAGTTCACTCCAGTTCCACACACAACAACCATGAGCGAAATTTGAAAGAGGAAAGCGTATTGAACGAGCGCTACGGTGCGTAGGTGTCGACCTCTTTGTATTGCTATTCAGGGAAAGCGTTGGGCGACGCTACGGTGCGTAGGTGTCGACCTTGAATAACCAATATAGGAATTTCCAAAATATCAATTATCATGTTGTTTCGTTTTCATCTATCGTGCTTTTGAATGCAATGTGTGTGTAAGCCGAGCCAAACCAATGCTGCGTAACGTCAGATCTTCTCATGCAAAGGCTATTGGACTCCATTTGTTGAGAGAATTGAGCACCATGAAACTACAAGTCTACTCACTTGTCCTTCTTCGGCTCGTCCTCAGTTACGGTCGCTGCCTCCTGCTGCCGCTGCTGCTGGCTGATGCAGTTGACGCTCTGCTCCGTGAGGAAGTGGATGATCGGCATCATGATCTGCAGCTTCTGCTCCAGCACGCGCGCGACGTCCAGCAGCCGCCCCTTCAGGGCCTCGATGCGCTTGGTGTTGCCTTCCTGCTCGGCGGCCTCCAGCTGGTCCTTCACGGCCTTCATCTCGGCGCCCGCGACGAGCACCACCTCATACGTGAAGAGCTCATTCAAGAACGTCCTGCACAATTGCATCACATATACATACAGCAGCAGCGCAATGTTAAACTCACATGAGAATACCGTTTCCAATACACCGACCCACTCGGTACTCAGTCGATCCAAGCATCATGTTGGCGCAACGTACGTTCTGCTCAACCAAACAACCAAACAGAGAACACAGACAGCATCACAACAACGTTATCCACCGCTCGCTCGATTCATCTTCAAGTTCCATGGGCGTGTCCATGCGCACGACTAAAGCACCCTTTGAATTGCGCAATCAGCAGACGCGCATGATCCTATCTCATCACCAGCCAGCAGTCAGAAATGACAAAAACGCACCCAAGCATCTTTGGCTTGCCGCCATCTTCCTCCGCTCCACCGCTGGCAGCACCGGCAGCTAATACCGCAGCGGCACTCTGCGCCCACTTGCGGTAGAGAAACGCCACCAGCGGCAGCGCGAGCAGCAGGCCGTGCGCCAGGCCGCGCCAGTACATCCCGCTCTCGAGCTGCATTTTCACTTTCTTCCTTGTCAATCACTCTGGTGGTGATGACAATCAATCAAACCAATCCGATTTTGCCTCGCAAACGTCCATGTCGGGACATTCGGGACGACCCTTGTCCCTCGTCCAACCCAAATTTGGTTGTTTTTGTTTACGCGCGTCAATTGTCTCTCGAGTTTCGGGACAGTTCGGGACCAATCCCGTTCCCCATGATTTCGGAACACCACCCGCGACCGAGGCGAAAAGGAGAGAGAGAGCTGTGGCTGGTGGTCGCAGAGCCCACCAGTAAAAAGCGACAAAGAAAGAAGCACCCGCTGCCGTCGGTCCTGCCTTCCCCCTCTCGACGCCTCGCCAATCCACAGACAGACCCCTCCGTCAACAGCATGGTGCAAGTCAGCAAGCCTCTCGTCATCGGCGCCGTGTCCGCGCTCGCCGCCGCCATCCTCTTCTTTGCGCTGCGCTCCTCGGGCAGCAAGAAGGTGCGTGCGTATCTCTTTCGCTTCCTAATTGGCGTACGATGAACGTCGTTCATGCAGTTTGGTGAATGTCATGGAATATGTTATTAACGTGTGTGTTTGCTTATTGGAATGCGATAGAGTAAGAAGAGCGACAGCAACTCAGACGACGATGTGCGCGAAGTGCCAAACCTTCACAAGGAGCAGTTGCTTAGCATCTTGGAGACCATCTGCGCGCAAATGGGCCAAGTCGTGGTACGTTTTGAGTATTGACTTGCTTGTAGCACCGATACGCGCTTGCTATATATGCTAGCCATGGGTATAGACCATAGATGCTCATTCCATTGTGTATGTGTGTGTGTGTGTCCAATCGTGCAGATGCAATTGGCCAAGTTGGAGGCCAAGATCCGCCAGGAGTCGTCGCAGAACGGCCGCTCGCTGCCTGAGGACCAGTTGGCGAGCTACCTCATGGGCCAGTTTGAAGAGGCCATGAAGGCCATCGAGAGCCAGGTGTACGCCAAGTTCCAGACCACGGAGGACGAAGTAAAGATCGCCACCGAGTACTTTGAAGAGGAGGAGGACAAGGACGTCGCGAACGCGGTCGCCAAGCTCCAGGAGCTTTACCGCGTGATGACGGGCGGCGGCTTCAGCGACGTGGAGGTCCCGGCGGACCTGACGCTATCCAAGGTGAGTTTGTAATACTTGATGTGCTTTTGTTACAGGTCACATTGCACAGAGTTGCTAACAGGATACGTGTGTGTATTGTGCATTGTGCGGGGTGTGGCGTAGTTCGTTGCGATCATGCAGGAGACCATGGAGTCGCTGAACATCGCGATGGAGGAAGTCTGTCTTGAGGTCAAGGAGCTCGACCCAGACAACAAGGAAGACGCGATCAACCAAAGGTACGTTCTTACGGACCAGACAGTTGGAATTGAGTCGTTTGAGACATCTGTCCATTTGTCACAAGTCTCTAACAAACTCGTGTTGCATGATCCATCTTACTAGATATGTGAAGCGCGCGGAGACACTCTCGGCCGAGATCCACGCCAAGCACGGCCTCACGCGCGAAGTGCTGCAGGCTGCGATGATGCAGTACCAGCAGGAACCTTCGTTCCTGATGGCGATGACGGAGCTGCAGCAGCAGCAGGCGGAGCGCTTCGCGGCGGCGGCGTCTATTTTCAACGGCGAAGTGAACATGGGACTGTCGGAATAATGCAACATACAACCAATCGAACCACACACAATCAACAAAAATCAAAAGACTAGACTATTCCGACAACTCCCAGCAGCCAACTCCTCCCTCGAAAAACTCCACCTCCGATACGATTACTACAGCGACTAGGTATTTATCCATAGTAGCAGCTAGCGATTCGATGTAAGCGGAGCCTGAAGACCTCCAACTCTCCCTCCCTCCTGCCTCCCCCCACGTAGCCCTCCCTCTCTGTTGGGGCTCATTTTGCCTTGTGGAGTGGGGTGGTGTAGGGAAACATGGTGGTCTCTTGTTCTCTGTTTTTAGAAGCCCGTATACCAATTCACAGCATAATCGCATCATCTTTATTATCCCCACGCGGTCTTGTTTCTCACTCCTCTGTCTGTCACCCTCCATGCAGCCAGCCAGGGCCAGCTCAAAGAGACCACCCACGTGGGGGTTGTTCATCGAGTGCTGGTACAATTTCATCTCATCTCATGATGCTGTTCCCAAGTATTTTTAGTGGGGGAGAAGCAGGCTGTTTCGAAATGGTTCGTGACAATTGAACTCACGTGAGTTTGTTCAGACATAGCAACTCTCTCTCTCATAGACACACACACACACACACACACACTTACCAGCTATAGGACAGTAGTCATGCAGCGCGAGTGCCTGGAAGGATGGATGGTCAAGCAGATCGCGCATGCCGACCTAGCGAAGGAGACCGTGCTCCAGCTGCCCTCGAGAGCCAACTCGATGCTCAAGTACACAGAGAACGGGACTCGAACCGCGTTGTTACCCAGCTCGCCGCGGAAAGCCTTGCTTGCAGCGAGTTGTTCACCGAGGAGACCGGTCACGTCGCAGTTTTCCACATGCCCGACGGCAACGACAGCCGACTCAGAGAGTCCCAGGAATGGAGCTACTGCCTATCAATCAGGCTTGATACCCCAGTCGCCTCCTCGACAGCGCACGAGCTGTACTACTGGTGGAGGTAGCGGTCGCAAGAACTCGATCTCGCCGAACGTGATCACGACCCACCGGTTGCTCGAGCCGGACGCCAGCACGTGCCTCGAGAAACAGTGGCGCGCGCACTTTTGTGACCCGACCCAGACGTTCGTTGAGCGCGACGGCCGCGTCGACCGCACCAAAGTGCTCAAGTGGAGCCCCTCCATTTCGCAACAAGAGGGCAGTGATGACGATCTGGACACCGGCATTTCGACTGGGAACCCAGCAGCAGGGGCATCATCTCCGTTGTTCCTCTGGGGGCTGCCGCGAGAGCACATTGTCGATTACATCCGCCAGTCTGTGCTCCCGTCCTCGTGGTCCATGTACGAACAGTGATACCCTGACTATCACTTGACAATTTCCACATATACTACAGATGTTGTTGACCACTTTCTGCTGCTCATTGTGTGGTATGTCGACAATGTTTACTTAGGTCCGCCAGGTTCACGGGCGAGTGGGAAGCCGTGTCGAGCGAGAGCGAGGACAAAGTCATGTATCCCCAGGATCCAATGTGAGCGAGCCATTTCAATTCTAAATGATCTGGGTATCGAAGGTTTCATTCTGGTGTTGATGCTCTTTTCTTTCTGACCTAATCATTCTCTAGAGCCAAAGCGCTGGCGTCACTGCCGCCTCTTTCACCGACTGCCGGTGCTGCTTCTGCTTCCTCGCACCACAGCACCAGGAGGTGGACCAGTGGCAGCCACAGCAGTTCCTCGAGTTCTTCGTCATCGCACCACCACCACCCCAGCGGCGCTCAGACTGCTCGCTCGCCTCCAAAGAGACCGCACACGAGTCCATTGCAGTCCCCATCAACCGCAACTTCAGTCCATCCTGGCTCGATCGGTACTATGGGCAGCGCTTCGGCGCCAGCATCACCATGGATCACATCGCCTCGCTCGGATGACAGGTACATGGTTTATTACTGGCATAGTGGTCCCCTGTTTCAAGTTTGTTGCTGGCTTGTTAGTGCAAAATAGCTCATGAGCTCATGAGCTCTTGGATTCCTTCTTCTCTTGTGAGCAGGATCACGCGCATTCTCAACGAACTGCGCTCCGACCCGAGCCTCTGGGAGGCGTTCGCGGTAATGTGGACGCGTTGATCCGCTAGCTAACTGCTGTAGTTTAGAAAATGGTTTCAGCCCCATGTACTGAGGTGGGAAATTGGTCCGTTGCTGATCTTTTCGTGTGGTTTCTGAGCAGCGCAACGTGAAAAAGTTCCAGGAAGAGCAGCGCTTGGTACGTCGGCGCATTCGCGACTTGGTTGGTTCCGTCTTGCTGTCTAGCCCAACAAGAGTCTTCTAACGCAGCCACTTGCGCTGATTGTTGTTGGCTAATGTTGCAGAAAAACAAGGCGTCTAATGTGCGCAAACGTTGTTTGCCTGTTTGTTTGTTTGCTTGCATGCGTTGTAACGATTGCAGTTGTACTAACACTGCTGTGTGCGTGTGTGTTTGCTTGTGTGTGTTGTTTGCTCATTAGAAAATCCGCGAGAACAAGCAGCGCGTCATGAGTCCTCGACTCGCGCCTACTATTGAAGAACGGTAAGTACAATAACAGCACACAAGATTTGTTTGTTCGCTTCTTGCTTTTACACAAATGCACCGCTTGTCCTATTGAGTGGCTTGCCTGCCTAGTGTTGTTTGTTTGCTTGCTTGCTTTGTTGTTGCTCAATGCCGTTTGCTTGTCTGTGTATGTCTTTTGACTAGAAAGAAGCAAACCGAGGAGCGAATGGAGCGCACCAGGCGGCAGCGCGAGCAACTCGTGCGCCAAGAGGAGTTCCGACTGGAAGCACGGCTGGAGAAGTACCAGCAGCGCTTCGCCGTGAAGAAGAAGCAGCTCACAACCGAGGAGCTGGCCAACACCGTCGGCTTCCGACGACGCAAGGCGTGGCTCGTGGCTGTATCGTTCATCCTGGCCGCCACCAAGTGGCGCACCAAGTTCCAGCACATGAAGCAGGTCGTACTGCTCGCCAAGCAGCAGTCGCGTGCCGCCAAGATGATCCAGCGGTTGTGGCGCAAGTGGAAGTGGCGCCACACGTCCAAGCACACGGTCGTCATCTATACGTGGCTGCGCAAGTGCATGTGGAAGTTGCTGTTCAACGTGCGCTGCCGACGCAAAGCGCGCGTCGCGAGCGTCCTGCAGCGCTTCATGATCGACCACTTCAGCGGCAGCCGCGAGACGCGCAATTTCAACCGCATGATGATCAAGTGGCGCGGCAAAGTGATTCACTCGCAGCGGCTCGGCATGTACGAATTCCGTCCTGTGTTGATGGTTGCTTGACGAAGTTGTTCTGACGCGTACTGAATGTTTTGTTACCTTCTTGCATTGTAGGACTTTCATACTGTGCACTCGCGCGCGACTCCATGCGCTCTCGCTCTGGTGGGACCACATCGACCACGAGCGCCAGCGCAGCGAGCGGCAGCAACACGAGCGCTTCCTGCCGACGGAGGAAAAAGAGGCCGAGTGGACCGCCATGCTGCACAGCCGCAAGTTCGTCAAACGCACCTCGCAGCAGTTCTCGATCAACAACAACAGCAGTAATGTGAGTTTCCACTCGTCTTCGTCTACGATCATGGGAGGCATGGGCTCCAGCAACAGCGCCTCGAGCCCGCGCAACAAGAACAACAGCACTGGCGGTGGTAGTGGGGGCACGCTCACCCAGCTGGAGCACATGAACGAGAAGCTCACGACGATGCAGCAGGCGCTCACACCCTTCGAGATCCAGCGCCTGCAGCAGAACGCGTATCATATCGTGCGCATCGCGAAAAGGTTTGGAAATTGTCATGAAGGAAACATGGAAATTGGTTTTCGATACTAATTGAAATTATGCAAGTATCAAGTTTTATTGACCATTGTCGTTGTTTCTGATATCTTAGTATCAAGATGCAGCTGCTGCAGGAGTACCTCACCTCGACGAGGAAAGAGTACGTCCAGCGCCTCAACCACTTCAACGAGCAGCGCCTCTGCACGAGCTTCACCAGGTACAGTCGGCCCACAATACGAAAGAGTAGACGATAGCAATGGGAAAGAGCTGATACCAATGTTTGTTCACCAACTTGTAAATATTTGATATCAAATAGAGAAGTGCGGCTCGACGACGCGCGCGCCATCGTGCAGAACTCGCTCTCGTGGGGGAGTCTCCCCGGGGACCAGCGACACAACTGTGGAAACGGTGGCTACGGTGGAAAGCACACGTCACTGCAGGCCCGACCCATGCTAGAGCTCTTCGCGGGCGAGCGGCAGCGCAAACGCATGGACGAGCTCGTGAAGAAGGGCGTGCAGCTCACCCTCGAGCGCGACCACGAACAGCGCTTCGTGGTCGAGCGCCAGCGGCAGCAGCGCCTGTCCATGGATATCAATGGCACGGGGCTTCGTCCAGGATCGTCCAAGAAGCGTGAGTCTAGTTTTGGAGCTGCTGGTACTGGTGCTGGTGCTGCACAAAACTCTCTAAGTGGTGACGCACCTTTCCCGCCCGGAGGTCTCCGCAAGCGCCAGTCATCGCAACACCTCGCGTTCATGCTGCCGTTCAAAGAGGAGCCGCTGTTGCCGAAGACGACCGTCGTGCTGGAGGACGTCAACATGGAGTAGCAGGTCAGTAAGTGGATCGTACAAAGAGCGAGAGAGCAAGCAAACAAACAGAAACAGCAGCAGCACGACACGAATCCTATTTATTCACAAATCTCTTAACTTAACGGCGCCACGCAAAAACCCCAGCGACGCGTGCAGTAGATGCTCCTACCTTGCTTGCTCTTGTCCTTGCTGTCTTTCTTGTTCTTTTTGATGATCTCCTCCTGTGTTTCTCGATTCTTGTTCTTGTTGTTGCAAATTTCGAAAGACAAACCCCCGTGGTCGGGGGGCTTGTCATATTATACTCTATCCATGTGTTCCGCTTGCACTGCGCGAGGCGAATGGTTGTTGTTTGAAGACCCACGCAGCAGCTGCATGAAGCCCGAGTGGTTCAAATTGTTGCTCAGAAGCACGCTGCCGCTTACCATCGCACCCGACTCGACGCCTTCTTCGTCGTCAGAGTTCATCTCCTCAACCATCACGATGGTGTCGTCCCACGACAGGCTAATGCCCAGTTCCGTTTCACGAATCGAGTCGTGAGACTTCTCGCCCGAGTGGTTCAGACGCAGCATTTCCAGTGGCACATTCGACACCGTCGTGCGCTTCATGGTCTTGAGCTGCGTCTCATCCAAGTGCTTCGCCTTTGGTTGTCGGATGGTGAGACGCGCAGCGACCTCGCCGCTGAACACGCCCGCCTGGGATTCAATCGGGATCGCTTCAATCAGTCCGATCGGCAGCGAGATGCCCTTGAAACTGTAGTAACCATGCAGCTTGAACTGGAAAATCGTGCTGCCGGCGATTTCCTCCAGCACGTCAGTCTTGGAGATCGGCGCCGTTCGCTGCGGGATCGACGAAAACGCATTCCACGCATCACCGCCAATCATGATCTGCCCTCCGGACGCGGACTTTGCTATTCTCGCGGTCTGGTTCACAATGTTGCCGAAATAATCTGCGCGTCCGCTTGTCTTGTGCGGACTCACACTCGCTGGGACGCCCGTCTCAATGCCCATCGACATGGAAAACATCAGCTCCTGGTCCTCGCTCTCACGGTTCCACTCGCGGAATTTCTGGCGAATGCGCAGCTGGAACTCGCCGCACCACAGGATCGCGCTGCACGGGTTGAAGAACGCGAGCATGAAGTCGCCCTGGAGCTCTTGGCACTCGTATCCGTTGTGTTTACGTAGCAACTCGCGCGCGACCATACAAAGCGTCTTGATGCGATCTGCGAGCTCCTCTGCGTGGCAGCGCACAAGCGGACGAGCGCCTTCGATAAATGTAAACACCATGGTCACGGGGCGATGTGCCGATGGCGCGTCACGCATGCCGAGCGACAGCTGGTGCGGGGATTTCAGGTTCGGGAAGCGACGCATCTCGAGGTCGCGCGGCAGCAGCAGCATGAGCGCCACTTCGTCGCCGAGCACCGAGTGACAGCCGAGATCTTCGACCACAGGGTTGCCCAGCTGCACGAGCTGCTCTTTCAGTCGATCCCACACACTGTCACTCAAGATGATTTGGCCACCGTGCGCGTAGTCGCTCACAGTCTTGGTCCACTTGACCGCGTCCGAGAGCGACTTCTCTGCAACGACGTCCGGGTCCGCCGTGTGGATCACCATGCGCACGCGGAAGCCTCGGTACAGCAGCGTGTTCTTGCGCGACTTACCGTGGGTCGTCACGTACACTTCCTTCACGTCGTTGAACTGCTTGAGCAGCTTGTCGTTCCACGCCGCGTACACAAGACTCAGCTGCAGCGACAGACACCATTTGGCCGCGTGGAACTCGGACGCAAACGCGATCACAAAGAGCCCCGAGCGCGTGTGGCTCAGAATCTCCTGACCGCCGTACTCGGACGACAGGCGCGAGAGCACCGTGTGTTCGTAGAGCAGCTTGGCGTCCTCCATGAGGTCCTTCGCCTGCAGCACCATATCGCGGAAGCCCTGCACTGAGACCTGCACGAGCACCACTTTCTCCCAGCGCACGGGGATGAGATCGCCCAGGTCCGTCTTGATCTTCGCGATCGACGTCTTCTTCTGCATCATCGAGTTCGCCGAGCTCGTCGCCATCGAGCTCGAGGACGAGTTCATCGCGCTGCCGTACTCGGACATGGACTCGGTCGACGACGTCTTGCTGCCGGCCGAGTCAATAGGCGGCAGGTGCGTGCGCGGCAGATTCCTGGACGACCCTGGCCCTAAAGTCGGACTGCTGTTGAAATGGTCGCACATGCGCTTGCGCACAGCCGCGTTCAGCTGCTGGCGAAGATGCTGCTGCTGGAGCTGCTGCTCCAGCTGCGCGCACGACACTTGTCGTCTCAGCACGGGCGCCACCGCGGCGCTGTTGCTGTCATCGCTGTAAATGTTGCTGTTGCTGCTGTTATTGCTGACGATGTTGCTGTAGCTGCTGTTGTTGCTGGTCGTGGTGCTGCTGTCAACACTACTGGCCCCGCCACCACCGCTTACACTTCCTCCGCCACTGCCACTGCCTGGGACGTCGATACTGGGCGAGTCGCCGGGCACCACACGCACCTCCGTGCCGCACGTGACCACCTTAACCGCCTGCTGCTTGGCGTCCGCGAGCGCACGCTCATCGTCCAAACTCGCGCGGTTGTGCACCGGATACACGTTCGGGTTGTTGCGGAACGAGTCGCTGGACGTGGCCGAGTTCTTGTCGTCGTTGTAGGATATGAACTCCCCGCCGCGCGGCGAGCCGTTGGGCCGTCCCCACGTGTCGCCCCGGCGGCTCTCGTCGTCAAAGCCGTCGTCGCGGTGCACGTGCTGCAGATACGGCGCCAGTTCACGCACAATGTCGTTGCGCGGCAGGCATTTCTCCAGCACGCGCATACAGCACCACCAACACATGCTTGTTTTGTTTGCTGGTTTGTTTGTATCTTGTGTTGTTCTTGCTTGTTTTTCTCACTTGTGTCTTGAGTTGTTCTTGCTTTGCTTTTGCTGGCTTCTCGATACGCGCTCGCTCGACCTGTGTGTGTATACGGGACCTGTTTGACCCTGAACCTGTGTGATCGATCTGCTTGCTTGTTGTTAACCTGTTGACCGCGTGGATTGTTGGATTGTCTGTCTGCTCTCACACAAACGCACACAAGACGCAAGACACAAGGCACAAGACTCGCACAGTGTGCGCCGCGTGATCCGTCTCGCCGACGCTCGCTAGCTCGCGCGCGTTGTTATCCTCCGCGGGGGCGCGTACTTGGTAGCTGACGCCGCTCGCTGCTGCTGCTTCTGCGGGTTTCTTTGCTTCTTTCTTCTTTCTTTTCCCAGGCAGGCGCCCGCCTTGTGTGCTGTGCTGTGCTGTTGTCGTCCGTCCGTCCGTTAACAAAAAGGAAGCGAGTCGACATAGGGAAGGAAAAAGGGTTAAAATCTACGTGGACCACGTGTACTTTCAGCTGCAAGTTATTTATTATGGATACATGACGAAACAAGGTTATTTAAAATAGTTGTAGAAACCAACCAAAAGTCTTGGTCATGCAGAAACTGGATGAGATAGAATGACAGGGTATGTAGTCACACAGGTTCATTTTGGTAAACTACGTGTAGGAAAAAGCGTTGTGGTTGGGTGAATTTTGAAGAATGTGTGCAAAATCAACATCGGGCGTAATCTGGGCTGGTAATTTTTACGCAAGGGGCTGTTTTTTGTTTCTCGTGCTCGGCTCTAATCAACAACACAGCACAGACTGTCTGACTCTCTCTCCGCTTTACGCATTTGCGCATTTGCGAGCAGGATTGGCAGGTTGATCCGCCATCGCATCGCATCGCCCATCCACTCTGTTTCCCCATTTGTCCGCCCTTCCTTTCACGCATGCACTTGCTTGCATGTTGTTGTTGCTTGTCTTGTATGGAGAACAACAAACAAGGGCGCTTTGTGTGTGTGTGCCAGTTGCTGGCAATCATCATATAAAGGTAAGAAACGCCCAGTTTACGAGCGATTTTTGGGAAAATTTACTTTACACCGCCTATCTTATGATCGTTATTTCGGATCGTTTGCGAACCCATCAAGAGCTGCAAGCAAACCCAACAAAGTGTTGGTTGCGGCGTGCTTGTTTTCGTCGTGAGATTTGCGGGCGTGGTGGATTTTTCCTTCTTCGTCCTTCTTGCGTTGTGCGTGTGTACTCATCCATTACGCAAACCACGAGTGAACACACCCACTGTCGCCAGCAGCACCGCCACTGCCACCACACCACCATGCGCACAGGGAACAAAAGACACAAAGGCGTGAGTCGCGTGCTTGCTTGTCATCGATCCATCCCGCCCAATCCGCCGAACCCGCGTCTACTGTACGGAGGAGAGTTGCTCACTACAAGCACATCCAATTCGCTTGCACAACAAGCCACACAATAACAACAGCAAGAACAAACCTATCCGCATATACTTGTTGGCTTCCTGCTTGCCAGATCTTGCATGGACAGGCGCACTTAAAGGAGCGTACCGTGAGCTCGCATCATGCTGCCATTCAAGATCCGCGTTGTCGACACAGCCATGGACAGTGATCTTTCACCTTGCTTCCGTATTGATGACGCCTGGTCCGAGAGCGCGAAACGACGCGCGAACAATCGCGAGATGCGGTCGCTCGCTCTCTCATCAGCTCACGATGACGCCACTTCGCGTGAGTGCGTCCGCTCAATTGAATTGCGCAGGAGTGGAATGGCTCAGCTACACGCCATGGATCGATCCCCTCAAGACGCTCTCACGTTGCACACAAATGGCACGCTCTATTGAATTGAATATGCAGGCACGAGCCGAGCCCCTTCTGTCCCTTTTCCTCTAGTACGAGAACGAATACGAAATCCACACACCTGCTACCGTCCCCATGCTTATCACCACTGTCCCATTCATCCATACATACATACATACATACAGAGAGCTCCACGAATGAATCAACCAGTGCGTCGAGTGCACTGTCGTGTGTGGTCGATGGACGCAGCGTGCATGACTGGCTAGTGGATGGATGAATCGATGGATGGATGGCTTCATTTCGACGGTTCGTCTGCGCTGCTTGGGTGTGTGTGTTGGCTGCTGAATCCACCCACTGGCTCTTGAATTTTGAATCTCAACTGGTTGTTAAAACACATCCACAGTCTACGCCTTCTGGCTCGCGACGATCAGCAGCAGCGTGATGTACATCTGGATCTTCTCCTTGATCATGAGCATGAACGCAGACGAGAGCGCTCCCTGCAAGACAAACAAATGCAAGACATGTCAAAACAAGTGCGATGACCAACAACAACAGCACATACGTGTGCAATTGTGCAGGTGCATACCTTGGTGAGCTCTGGGCCGAGGCCGCGGTAGAGCGACAGCGCACCCTCGTCCTTGTAGACGCGTTGCAGCGTGCCGACGATGCTTTCGTCCTCTTGCGCGGCAGGCGTCACGTTCATCTCCACTTCCACCGTCTTCTTTGCCTTCTTCTTCGACTGCACGATCACCTTGGCGCGGATGTACGGGAACAGCAACAGCGTTGCGACAGAGCGGGCGAGCGCGCCGAGAACAAACGCCTGCATTTCGCAACAAATCAACGACCACACACGCACGCAACACGTGTAGGATTAGAAATGATCCATCACCATACAATAGAACACGTGATATAAACGCACCTCGAGAGCACCGAGCGACTTGGACGCTTGCTTGAAGCGGCGCAGGTAGAGCTCCTTGACGCGCTCAAAGACCGTGTACTGGATCGCCGGCTGCAAACAGAGCACAAAGTACGCCTGGAAACCCTTGTAGAAGCCGCGCATGCCGCTCTCCTCCAGCACGCTCTTGATGATCTGCAGCACGCCGCCGCTGCCACCGGCGCCGGTCTGCAGGCGCGTGGCGATCACCTCCATGGGGAGCGTCACCGGCAGGTGCGTGAACTCGCTCATGTATCCGATGAGCAGGTTCGTGGCCGTGCCGATAGGCTTGCCGTCCTTGGGCGCAACAACCTGCGCGAGCATCGTGTACGCGTAGAAGTAGAGGAACTTGGAGACCGAGGACTCCGCGGTCTTGTACTGGATGCCCTGGTAGAGCGACTTGACCGCCGCCAAGTGATCTTTCGTCGTCTTCTTGCCGCTCTCGTCGTCACCGGCGGACAGTGCCTTGGCGCCCGACTGCATGCGCGTCTTGAGCGTGTCTAGTGGGTACAGCACACTCGTGGCGACGAAGCCGCCCACGCCCGCGGCCGTCGCCGCCGCCAGCATCTCCATCGGTTTGCTCAGAGCCATCCTTGTTCTTCGTCTTGGTGGTGGTGGTGGTGGTGGTGGTGATGGTTTATGGCTGAGTTTACAATTGAACTGAGTTAGGTGCTGGGTGCCGCTTCATTATTTTTGTGAGGATGTGTGCCGAAGGTAGCACATTTTTGATGTCTTTGATTGGTTTATATTTGGTAGATTCTATTTTTTAAGCCAATCCAGGTGGAAAGTCGGCTTTCAGCGTTTCTGCAACGTTGATGAAACAAACTCATCAATTGACAAAAGCAGGGGTTGGTTGGTAGCTTGGACAAAAGTGGGTAGGCAGATTCAATGACAAACTTCAATAGCTGATTGAAGTCCGACGTGAGCTTCAGCTCTGGTGATAGTGTGTTTTCTTTGGTAAACAGTGGAGCCATGCACGCCGAATGAAGCATTGATGGTGCAGGTTTCGTGAGGATCAATGGAAGTGCTTTTGGATGGCTCGCAGCATACATTCTACCCGAGTATCTGTCTCAGTGTGGCAGGAGCCACGAGATGGATCCACAGTGAGATGTCTGTCGTTCAAGGCAACACAGCTCCATTCTGCTCGATCATTTAATTTCATGTCATTGGCTATCATACAAAGAGAGACGAATTCAAAGCGGAAGACGGTGCGCATGTGCGACAGATTCATCCGTCTCAAGGTCGCAGTTGACACTGACCAAGTGTCGCGATCAGCTGTCCTTTTCGATGCACCCAACACCTCCAGTGAATGACGGACGGATGTTGGAAATCTATCATTTAAACGAATTGACTCGTTTTGCCAATGAAGGTTTCGGTTTTGGTGGTTCCGCTCAGCAGCATTTTGATCTGGGTTTGCGTTCCGAACTGTCTCCCCACCTTGAATGAGTATCACCTACTCTATGGTCAATGGACCAATGACCATTGTCATTGGGTTGCCAACACCAATGCGCTCGGTGCAAATACTACACATCAAGTGAACCGAAACACGAGCCAGACGGACTTTTGTGTGGGTGACCGGTGAAAAAATCATCTTCGTCGGACTGTTGCATTTTCTGTCGAAAATCGACTCACTTCGCCCTCTGCGTTGTCCTTTTTGAAACGCGCTCGGTTGCCTCCGACGACTTTTATGACCCTTGTTCAAGGCAACAATCTTGTTTGCAGTCGGGCATGGACGATGGTTTGATTACGCCCGAGCTGTGCAGTCGCGCGCATGTGTTGATCCGTCCATTGTCACAGACATCAGCACTTTGCAGTATCCACCATTTTCACTGTCAACGCATACTCTACTGTGGATAGAGATAGATAGATATATCCTCAAACCAACGCATGACATGGAGAGCGAAATGAACTGACTTCCACTCGGGACTCGAAACTCCAGTCTCCATTTACAGTAGCGTCAAGTTTCCGACACACAAACTAGTGGTGTGGCTTACGCGCGAGATGACGACAAGTTTTCTCGAATGGAAAGTGCTCTCGAAAAACCGCCGAAAGCAGTCAGTCGAAAACTGACCAACAAACAGCCCTACCGAATTCGAGAATTTCCGATACGACCGAGCGCTCGACTCAATCTGTGGTCTCTGTGTTGTTTGCTCCCTATCCGATTTTCTTGTCTCCAACGGCAACTGCAACCGCAGCCTGCTGTTCATCATTTCAACTTTTCTGACTGATCTCATTCCAAGGTCGGGCGGGAAAGCAAGTCGGGCTGGTCGGGCGCTTATAGTCGGACCATAGCCTGCGTCTTTTCTTGTCTGCGGCCAAAAGAGCAATAGGATCAGCACCACTTGCATCATGCGTGGGTGGACTCATTTAGGTGTCTGGCTGGCTGGCCAACTAATCCATCGGCTTTGGCTCCTGCTTGTCCCATGCATGACCTCAAGATCAAAACGACTGGCGCCATTTGGCTTTGGCTTTCGAGCCAACGGCCCTGCCTGCCTACTTGAAAGCATTTCGCTCCGACTTCCGAATTCTCCTCTCTCTTCTCTCTTTCTCCCTCGTCGCATCCCCAGCAAAAAACGCCATCATCATTCTCTACGTTGCCTACATGTTGCCTTTATGTTGCGCGTATGTTGCATGAACAGAATGTTATACCCTGAGCAATCGCTGCCGTTTGTCTGCGTCGGGTGATGCGCCGACCCGTACCTTCAAAGGGTCATTTCCAGATTCGCCGCCAAAGCAGAAGCTCAACAGTCCGTCATCCCCAATATCCACCGACTGCTCTCTATCAGTCAGGCTCTGTCTGTATCTACGATGAGCGCCTCTGTCCTAAAGACCGGTAGCGTGGCTGCGGGCTTCTGGGGCCCCACGACCGCCACGATCGACTGGTGCGAGCCCAACTACCAGCACAGCTTCTACGTGGCCGAGTTCTGGAACACCGTGAGCAACCTGCTCTTCGTGCTGCTCGGGCTCTACGGTCTGCGCAACTCGATGAAGCAGGGCTTCGAGCCGCGCTTCCACGCGCAGTTCGTCGCGGTCATCATCACGGGTCTTGGGTCGGCCATGTTCCACGGCACGCTCCAGTTTGTGTACGTTGTTATTTGGATGCGCTCACTCATTATTAGTTAATTCGCCTGTGTGTCTGTCTGTATGTGTATCTGAGTGTGAGTGATATCGTGCAATTGACCTGAACGTGCTCTTGTGTCTGTATTATAACAGCCATCAGCAGTGTGATGAGACGCCGATGGTCTGGGCCATGCTCGTGTGGTACGTGCTGTCGTTGAACAGAATCACTCGCTGCGTTTGTGGCTGGACTTCCGCTCATTTGTGTACCCAACGCTTTGATTGCTGCTACATATCAGGATCTACATCGTGTACAGCAACGAGATCCAGCAGCTGAAGATCCCAGAGCCTGCGGTGATCGCGGTGCTGACGTTCCTGGGTGTGGCGTTCGCAATCGTGCACGCGATCTACCGCTTCACGACCATGTTCCAGCTGTTCTTCGGCACGCTCGCGATCCTCTGCTGCGTGCGTCTCTGCATGTACTACACGCGCGTGCAGGATCCGCGCGCCAAAGCCGTGGCGATCTCGTACGTGCGCAACAGCCTCATCGGCTTTGTGTTCTGGATGGTCGACTACCACTACTGCCACCACATGAGAGAACTCCCGATCAACCCGCAGGGCCACGCATGGTACGAAAACGAAGCATCGATGGAAAATTTGACTAATATGCACCGTGAAGATATGAATCTAATGGCGTGAGGATGATGGGCATTGTGCACACAGGTGGCACATATTTATGGGCATCTCGAGCTACCACGGCCCCGTGTTCATGCAGTACGTGCGCATGGAGCAGCTCAAGCAGAAGGGCGAGGTGCAGGACGCGTGCTTCGGCATCCAGACCATCGTCATCCACGACCTCAACGCTTCGTCTTCATCCGAGGACACGGACATGACGCACAAAGTCAAATCCCTTTAGGACCGTCTTGCGAATCGTGAAACAAGGTACTGTTGTGTGGCTGCTTCTGTTTTTGCATTATTATCTTCTTTAGCATGCGTGAAGATCAACAGAGTTGCATTTATTATCATCTTACCAACAAAAAAATACAAAGTTGAAGGTCAAAAAGTGCTGGATCTTCTCTCCATCTATCTATATGGGGTCGCTCACTATCTGTGCTCGTAGCTGTCCATCTTGGAGTTCTTGCGCGAGAGCTGCAGCACTGGAGGCAGCCCCGAGTCCGTGAGCGGCGTGATGGAGCGACTCGCGATCCCCATGGGCGTGAACAGCGCTGTCCCGGTCCCCGACAAAGTCGTGATGCTGCTGCTATTGTGATTGTGAGAATTGTTCCCCATGGACGATAGTGTAGACACCGGTGGCCGCACGGCGCTCAGCACCTGGTGCAGCGGCAGCTTGCGGTCGTGTACTTTGACCAGATTCGCCTGTGCGCTCTTCATGGCGCCGAGCAGCCGCTCGATTTCCTCAAGCGTCACGTTCATGGCGTCCAGCTCCGAGTGGATGACGCTCGACTCTTCCGACTGAAATGAGTTGCCGCGCACAAGTTTGCCAGCGCGTCCTCCGCCTGTGTGGTGCGAGTCGCCACTACTGCCATCGTGGTCCAGCGTTGCGCCGTGGATGAATGGTTCGCGGTGGTCATTCTCGCCCTGGTCCTCGACGTTGCTCACGTCCACCGCGTGCGCGTTGTCGAGCACCTTGACGTTGTAGAAGTTCGCCTTGAGCCGCGTGTCTCGTCGGCGCTTCTCGGCCTCGGCGAAGAGCCGGTCGTGGATCTGCGGGTAGAGCTCAAAGACCTCCTCGGCGTCCCTACGCTGCAGGCTCTTAAGTTCGCAGAACGTGGCGGAGACCACAGTGCACGAGCGTGTCATATTGCGCAGCAGTCCGATCTCGCCAAAGAAGCAGCCCTGCTTGAGCACCGCGAGCACGGCTTCATTGTCAGGCGCGAGCACGCGCACTTTACCGCGACTGATGATCACCATCGAGTTGGCCGGATCGCCCTTGTGGAACACCACGTCGCCACGCATGTACAGCTGGGTCTTGAGCTTCATCACGACGCACGCGAGGCATGAGTCCGAGCAGCCCTGGAAAAGCGGCACCGTGGCGATCAATCCGCGGTGGATGTAGAGTGCGATCTCGGACCGCAGCGCCGGCGAGAGGTCTTCGTCGTCGTAGATCGCCTTCTCGTACCGGTCCGAGGTGTTCTTCATGCGCCAGAGCGTCTCGTAGTAGGCCTTGGTGGCTTTGCGAAGATCGACAGGGATCTGCAGCGACTTGAGGTCACTCATGACCATGCGCACTTTGTCCTGGTACTGCACAGCGCGGCTGCTCGAGCCAATAACGACCGCGGTCACGCTCGCGAGCGTGAGGCAGTTGAGGAGGAAGCCGAGCACCGCGAGCACGGCGCAGAGGAACGCGGATTCGCGCTTCACGGGGATGCTCGAGATATTGAGCAGCAGCGTGACCGCGGCGTAGAGTGACTCGCCGTATGCGACCATCTCGTCGTCGTAGTCGGCGATGTCCACCACGTGGTCGACCCAGAGGCACGCGACCCAGTGGATGATCGAGATGTAGACCGCAAGCGTCTGTAGCGCGTACGCGTACCGCATGTACTTCCTGAAAGAGACAGAGAGTGAGAGAAAATGAGAAAGTGTCAGACATCGGCCCAACCAAGTTCGAGTCAAAATGCCGACAATTTTCGAAAATGGGGCGAAAGCTCACTGGACAAACTTGATAATGCGAGCGATGCGAAAGAGTTTCTATGTGGTGGTGGTGACGGTGGTGGCAACCAATGGTGAGAGCTGGTCAGTCTTTCAAATTGTTCCTTGATAGAAACGGTAGCAAACACAATTCAACAACATGAACGTACCGGCACTTTGAGGTATTTGACGGACGCCTTGATGGCTTTGCGCTCGATGCCCGACGAGCTTGTGCCGACAAAGTACTCGATCGGAATGGACCCAACGAGATCGATGATGAACCAGCCCTGTGATTCAAGTTGACATAGCAAAGAGTAAGGTGGTTTGAGTTGGAAATGGCACAGATGGTGGGCTCATAGATACAGATTTCTATACTCACTTTCAAGTAGCGCTTGGCGACCTTTTTGCTGTCCATGACAACATCTGTGTCCACGACGTACCCGGTCCTGGAGATAGATACCCAGTAAGTAGGAAGGCCACCGCGAGAGTTGGAGGCAGGCATCTAATTTTTTCATGGGACTGTCGGAATAGAGTAGTAGCAAACTCGGTACCTGAAGTTTGCGATGATGTCGAGGATGTAGATCGCATCGGTAACTTTGTAAAACACTTTCCAGTATTCCTTGCCGCCCTCGGAGAACGAGATCGAGTAGGGTATCCGCCACATGAGCAGGATCGTGACACACGCCATGAGCAGATCCCAGCAGTAGCGCGCCATCGAGTCCGGTAGCAGCATGTATTTGTACTTGACATGGTTAGACAGCATGAGTCGGATCTGCCGCTCCTGCTCGACAACCTTGAGCGACACGCGGTTCGACGCCGGCACGACCTCGGCTCTCGATCCGCCGAAGCCGAACGACAGCCTCCCTCGGCTTCGAATCGGCTGCAGCGTGCTCGAGAACGAGTGGGAGGGCTCGTATTCCTGGCGCGCCAGCACCTCCGCGAGGTTGTCGTCCATGAGCTCTGCAGGAGCGACGGTCTGGGACTTGATGCCGACGCCCGAGCCCAGCTTCGAGGCGACTCGATCGCGCTCGTCGACCATGTGGGCTTGCAATTGAGCAGAGAAAGATCTAGTAGTAGAGCTGCCTCGGTCGTCGACCGCGAGACGAAATTAAAAATGAAGTTGCGTTTAGTTTCAGACAACCGCGAAATGGGAAACCTCTCACATCGCCCACCATGAACGAAGAGGGGCAGGGAGGGTGTTGTATAAATGGACCAGAGACACCATAGGGTACTAATATCGCCAGAGGTATTTCTGGAGAAGCGAACAGGGGAGTTTATGATGAAGGTGATCGTGTCGTCTGAAGAGCAGACAGCCCTAGAGATATCCTCGCGAATTCAATATACTGTCTTGAATGGGCTTTCTCATTTTTGTGAGAAACAGTTTTGAGCGGTATAAAAACATCTCGGAAAATTAAACAACTCAAGACAGTACATTAACTTCAGAAGGTATATCTCCAACCAAGTTCATCGCTAAATTAACTTTAGGAGAATTTTATCGGTTACACGCACGATAGCGATGGAGAATAGGGTAATTTATTAAAATGCCCATTAGTTTGACATGATTAGCTAAAATACCCACAAGTTTAAACTATTAGTTAAAATACCCATAAGTTTGACAGGTTATTGGCTAAAATACCCTTTCACAAATTGCCATGCAATTAAATAGAACGAATAATGCAAGTATACAGTATGCAAGTAACTGCATCTCGTAATGAATCATTTCTCCGTAACTCATTTCGAGCACGTTCGTTTGTTATGACCAACCTCACCGCACTTACCGCAACGAAGTTGACGCGTTTCTTCCGTGGCCTTCGTACGCCGTCTTGCCATGCTTGGAGGTCGCCCTGGTCTACGCTTGAGCGACGGCATTGCGATGTCCATCAGCTGGACGGCTTGCAATTCTTCGCTGGAAACCATTGTTGTACCGAGGCTGTACGTACTCTGCAGACTCTCCGT
>JALBYZ010000014.1:0-109376 GCA_038050575.1 Globisporangium mamillatum | reverse complement strand
GAGAAGGCTTCATATGGTGAGATGTACTATCGAGCACTCTTGAAAACTCTGATTGCTGTTTGTGTTTTATTTGTTTGTAGGGTCAGCCAATTTGTCAGTTAACGCTATTTTCTCCAACCAAGAGAATGCTGTCATGATGGTCGGCACCCGACTTGCACAGAAGTACTTGGCAAAGTTCAAGGTACTCTGGGACAGTGGAGACTTGTTCCCCTCGACCGTACAGGAGCGGCATAATCTTTCGTCACAGGCTGGTCAGGTCTATGACTTGTTCCAGACTGTGGGACCGAGATACGAACGTCGCGTCGAACATCTGGAAGGCGGCGACGAGCGCGATCCGAGGCGAAAGTCATCCCGCGTATCTTCAAAAGGTCTTAGTGGGGCTCCATCGGTTCCACACACACGATTGACAGTTGATTGTTCCAGTTGATTATTAAAAAGAAGCTATATGTTCACTTGGCGATCTCCTTCATCCGGCTCCTCTGCTGCTCAATCATGTACATCACGTCCATGGCTTCGTTCGGGTCGCTCGAGGGCGTGGCGCGGAGAACGTGATCGGCCGTGCCACCCAGATGCTTTGGAATCAGCTCCGTCTTCATGTGCTTGCTCAGGTCTTTCACGCAGTCGTGCATGAACGACACTTTGTGGCGCAGACGCAGCGGCAGGAACGGCCACAGCATCGGGATTACCCACGTCAGGAAGCGCGTCATCGGTCCCGCGTGCACCATCCCGACGCGATCCGGATAGTTTGCCACACAGGTGTCTAGCAAACCGTGCATGAGCCGCAGATCCATGTGGCTGGGGCCGAGCTTTGACGAGTCCGTGACCACAGTGTACGTCGTAGACCCTGGTGGCATGAGCTCTCGGCTGCAGGCTTCCAGGAGGAAGATGTGGGCCTTGATCTCGGCGTCGCGCCTCTGGGACATGTTTTTCCAGTCTTTCAAGCGCCCGCGGACCCACAGGATCGGGCGGTTCTGGAAATCGTACCCGTACCAGTACATCGAGCCCGAGCTTAACTGGCCTTTGACGTCGTCAAGTGTGATCGCGTCCACACCGTACTGGACGCGCCACTCGAGGCACTTGGCGATCTTCGTCACAGCGTAGCTGAACGCGCGGTCCTTCACGTTCATGACGCTGTATAAATAGTCATCGGTGTACACCTGGGTCGCTTCGTACGGCATGGACGCCGCCTGCGCGATTGCGAGTCGGAACGAGTGCACGCGCGCCTCGCGCGCTTTCGACTCAGCGGTCGCAAGCTGCTGCTGCTGCTGCTCGCTTTGACTCTGACTTTGTTGCATTAACTGGGGCATCTTTGTGTCTTCGTCGCTCTTCACAGCGAGCGCGCTCTCGCCTATGATCATGGGCTCCTTTGAGTCCAACAGCGTCGAATCCATTGGCTTCATCACTCGAGGTCCGTTTGTAGATAGTCCACTGTTGAGTTCCGTGGAAGAAAAGAACGCGGCGGAGAGCGCACTATTTGGACCACTTTTCCGGATATTGATGTGAAGCGACGCCGAGCCATCGCCCAAAGTGAGCCACGTGAGCAGTCCCGCGACGACGGTGAGCTTCACTGAGCCGGGGAGCGCGGACCCCCAGCCGTCGAAGAGCACGAGCACGCAGAAGACGCAGAATACGTAGAACATCATGTCGTAGCGCTCCTTCAGCTGCTTGTACTCGTCATAGAACCGCCCAAAGTCCTCACTCTGAGCCTGGAAAGTCTGCTGTCCGTGTGCTGCTGGATCTGTCGTCTGGCCATTCACGCTCGCATTGACGACCACCAGTGGCTGTGTAGCACAGTACTTGGTCGCACGATTCATGGCAAAGCTGCGGAGCTGCTCGTCACTGTCAGCAGAATCGCTTGGCTGGATCAGACTTCTCAGCAGCATCTCGTTCGCAACAGCGATCGCTGTTGGGACGTTGAACACGCCATTGCGCACGCACACTTGCACAATCTCCAGTCCCGACAGCGTATCTGAGTGCGCGAACTCGCGAGCTACGCGCTCAAAGAGCTCTGTCAGCATGCACGACTGCGAGCGGTGGTGCTGGTGGGTTTTTTGCACGAGCAACGCCGCATCACCTGCAACCACCAGATCGATCACTTCTTTGTTGACGCGGTAGATGTATTCGCCATTGTTGAACTGCATGCACGAGCAGCAGCATGGCTCCAGCACACCTGTCTGCACGAGCTGATCGCCGATCCACTCGATGTTCTTGTCGTCATCGATGAGCGCTTCGAGGTCCGAGCCACGAATGAACTTTCCTGCTGCAGCGCTCAGCTTGGACGTGCGCACCAGCTTCTGCAGGTGCTTCGCGTCCGTCTTGGGATCAGAGCTGCCAGTACCCGCAATAGCAGTAGCAGACGTTCTCGTCGACGGGATGGGCTGAAACGCGTCCAGTCGACGCATGTTCTTGAAAATCTCGACCCAGACCTGCTTCTTGCCACGCGAGTGCGTGTCCAGCAAAAACTCCTTGCCTGTGTAAATGTCTGTCAGTCGCACCGAGTGCAAGTGCGCCGAGGACACCACGATGGCCTCGCACATGAACCGCCCGTCGAGTGCAAACGTCTCGCACGGCGAGCGCGACGACGACGACGATGACGACTCCTTGAGCAACTGCAGCACGACCGCATCCTTCACGATGAGCGCCTTGCGCTCGCGCCACACGTACTGTGCGTCACGCAGCAGCACGTTGCCGATCTCCATCGCAGCGACTGTTAACGAGTGAATGAATGCGCTATGCGCCGTGTCCTTCCAACTCGCTTGTGGGGGTCTGCAAATCGCGGTGGCGATGCTCCTCCTTCGCCCTCGTTCACCACCGCGTGTCCGACCTTCTTGTTCTTGAGCACCTCCTCCGCCTGCTTTTTTCTTTTTGCTCTGACTTTGCTTTCACTTGCTTGCTTGTTGATACTGTACCGGTCAGCACTTTTCGGTCCAGCCCACACTTTCCCGGTGTGACAGGCAAAAAAATAATTTTCGAGCTCCAATACGGTGATTCTTAGGTAGGTCACGGTATTTACGGTGTTTCTCTGAAATCATCTGTTTCTGAGTTCATCCGAGGCCAGTAGAAGTGGACTAACATTTATTTTCAAATAGCACATTTTTGTGTGTGGGGTCTCTCGCTATGTGCATGGCATCGTGTGTGCAATTAGGTACCTCGAAGGGGTGTCCCGCTGGTCAAACCGACCTCTCGCGTCCTTTCACGGTCTTCGAACCCAAAATGATCCTGTGAGACTCCTGTCGATTGCCGCCATCTCAAGTATCCGAGCAACTGGCATTGTGTTTATCAGCAACCCCAGTGCGTCGTCACGCTTCATACATCAGCGCTTTAGCACTCTGTGCGATATTTGAGGTCCATACGCACGTGCGCAGCTGGGTGGGGAGCGATGGAGTCGCTGACGCAGGAGCAGTGCGCGCTCTTCGTCGCGGGCAGCCAGCTGGACGACTACGAAGTGCTCAAGCCAATCGGCAAGGGCAAGTTCTCCGTGGTGTACAAGGGCAAGCGCAAGCGCGACGGGCAGCCGATCGCGCTCAAGAAGATCGCGATTTTCGACATGATGGACGCGAAAGCGCGCGAGAAGACGCTCAAAGAGGTGGGTGGGTGGCTCTATGTGTGCAAATCTGCCTAGAAGCCAACCTCATTAAATCCAATCCTACCCGGTTGTATCTCTAGGTCCGCTTGGTGCAATCCGTGAGCCACCCCAACATCATCCAGTACCTCGACGCGTTCATCGCAAATAACGAACTCTACATCGCGTTCGAGTGGGCGGAAGCAGGCGACCTGAAGCGGCAGATCCGCAAGGCGAACGAGAAAGGTGTGCGCTTTGACGAGCGCACGATCTGGCGCTACTTCGCGCAGCTCTGCGCCGCGATCCTGCATATGCACCAGGCTCGGATCATGCACCGCGACCTCAAGCCAGCGAACATCTTTCTGACGCTGCAAGGGGTCGTGAAGGTTGGTGACTTGGGGCTCGGACGCCATCTCAGTGAGAACACAATGGAGGCGCACTCGAAAGTGGGAACGCCACTGTACATGTCCCCCGAGGTGCTTCGCGGCGAGGGCTACGATTGGAAGAGCGACGTGTGGTCGCTCGGGTGTATACTCTACGAGCTCGCGATGCTGCGGTCGCCGTTCAAGTCTGAGGGGCTCAACCTCTACGGTCTCTTTCAGAAAATCAACAAGGGTGACTACGAAGCAGTCCCGCCGGTGTATAGCGACCATCTGCGACGCTTGGTCACACGCATGATCTCGCTCACAGCCTCGGATCGTCCGAGTATGGAGGAAGTCTGGAGTCTCTGCCAGACGAGACCCAGCAGTGCAATGCTGACGGAGAAGAAGGAGCGAACACAAGCCCAAACAGTCCGAGTCGCAGCAGCAGAGCAGGAGAATGAAAAGATCGCAACAGCAGCCGATACGAATGTACCAGTTACCAGCAAAAAGAAGCCCTCTACAAGAACAAAAGAACCACCTTCGCCTGAAGAAATCCCTCCGTCGTCCTCACGACCACCGTCGTCTTCTCAACAACAGCAGCACAAGCACACTGGTCGTGAAGAGAACTCGACCAGCAGCTCGTCGCGTCCGCCATCGTCTCAAAGAAGCACAAGCAATGGCGACGCGCACGTATCCGGAAACCCCGAGGACCTCAAGCAGAAGCACCTGGAAGTGCGCATGGAGCTGCTCTTTGAGCGGTTGAAACTGCTGCAGTACGAACAAGCGCTGAAGAAGCGAATCTCGTCCAAGCACTTCCTCGCTACTGCTGCTGACAGCCAGGGCCGATCACTCCCGCAGGTGAGTGCGCACACGAGGTTTGCCGATTTGTGTGTCTTGGTGAAGTGGTTGTTGAAGCTTCTGGGTGTGGATTTCGAGCCAGAGACGACAATGACGACAGTAGTGCTGCCATCTGAGCGCTCTTCGCCTGTGATGGTGGCGCAACTCATGCTGCTCGGCGCAGAGCGAGCAGGCGTGGAAGTGGCGAGCGTCGCCCAGCTCAGTGCGCCAGCGCTGACCAGCGGCTCCAGCGAAGAGATCTGCGTTTTGCTCGATCTACTCTGTGCGAAAGCGCTCCAGGAAACGAAACGCAGCGTGTTCCAATTCCCATCGTATCCGAAAGAGATCGTGGACGAGATGGAAGCCCAGGACAACCTGGAAGTCGGCGGAGATGATGCCAATAATAATGACGGAGAGCTTGGTGAGTGGGGCGACTCGACAGCTTCGACACCCGGGTTTGGTGACGAGGATGACGACGACATGTTTGAAAAGTGGCTCGTGGTGAAAGACGAGTGCTCCAATCTCAATACTGCTGGTGACGGTGCTGGAACAACGGTAAATCGAGACCAGGAGCGTGAAATGATCCACTCACACATCGATCCTGATGCCTGGCGGCACGAACTGGAGCGAATAGCGCCAAAACTGCGTAATCACATGGCTGAGAGCTTGCAGAATCGACCGAAGGAGTCATCGTGGCATGCGAGGGTCGAGATGATGCAGCGTAACGTCGGGCTCATCGTGTCGACAGCACCTGACGTGCGGGATGAGATCACACAAGCGCAAAAGGTGAGTTGCAAGTACAATCAATGTATCAGCCCTAGATCTTACGGAATTCTCATCTATGTCTTCATTGTGGAACCCATGGCCCTATAGACGCGACAAGGAGAGGCGACGCGAATAGAGACAATTGAAAAGCGCCTGAACGAGTGGCTCAAGAGTGTGCGGCGCAGATACTACGAGCATGCAATAAAGCTCTCCAAGAACCTGGAGCTTGTCCAGCAGCTGCAAAGTCGTGTGCAGACGTCTACTCTCGAGTTCGCTCAGCTGCAGTCGAGAGCTGCAGCCACAGCAAGCGAAGTCAAGCTCCAAAATGCGAGACTCACCGACAATTCGGCGCTACTGACACTGAAAATACAGCTGAAGCGGCTCGAGCAAGAGAATGAGCAGTTTGCGACCCAGGTGGAGGTGCTGCGCCACTACCTCTCACAGAAGCAGCAGCTGGAGCAGCTCTCGTCGGGAGTTCACAGTCGCAAATAATTTTTGCTAAATAAACGAATCAAGAGGCGAGAATCTGAGAACGCTCGGTGACCTCGACAATTCTTCAACTCGCATGGCCTTTGATCTGAGCAGCCGATTCAGTTTTTGCAGCGACCATGGAAATGGAATGACATTGAAATTGGCAACATTGTGACACCATATTCGGATGATCTTGAGGACACACAGGCAAAGGTGAGGCGAATGCCCAACTATTTCATTCAATTTCAACAATAGGTGCTGCTATCGCCCCTGTGGTCCCTGTGTGGCTGATCGAATCTGTCGTAATTTATCCTAACAGACAGACCCGAGTAAAAAACAATATACGTACTGCGGCAGTGGTAACGACTCTTATGCCGTTAACTCCTTCAAGAAGTTGGCGACCTGCTCGTCGCCGAGCGCGTGTGCGACCGAGTACGCGGTCTCGTCCTCGGCGTCCTTCACCTTCGGGTCGACACCCTTGACGACCAGCAGGCGCGCGAGCTCCAGGTTGGAGCAGCCGAACAAGCACGTCTGGCCGCTCGCGTTCACGACGTTCACTTCGAGGCTCTCGCTCATAAGCAGCAGCTCCACGACGTCCTGCATCTCAAACATCACGGCGACGTGCAGCGCGCGGTCCCCGGACGACGGCAGCGCAAAGTTCACGTCGACGCCCAGCGCGATCATCTCTTCGATTACGCTCAAGTGGCCGAAGCGGCACGCCTGGAAGAGCGCGCAGTCCTCCTCCTGCTTGTCACCGTCGTCGTTTTCATCGGCTTCTTCTTCGGCTCCAAACGCCAACTTGTGGGTCTTGACGATCTTCGTCGCAGACGCCACCGCACCGTTCTTCAGCAGTACCATCGCCTCGTTCGTGTGTTCAGACTCGACCGCAAGGTATAATGGGTTCGTCGCGTCGTTCGTCTTGCCGGTGAAGTTCACATCCACGTCCTTGCTCACGAGCACGTCAACGAGCTCTCGGAGCCCTGTGTTCGCCGCCTGCATGAGCAGCGTCCAGCCGTTCTTGTCGATCACCGAGTCCGGGTTCGCGATCTTGAGCGTGTCGAGCAGTGAGATCGCGATGTGGCCAAATCCTTCCAAGAGCATCTCTGCCTCTGCTTCCATCTCTTCGAGGTCCTGCTCGACGTTCGACTCGTCTCCGCTTCCAGCGCTCGCGCGCTCGGCTTCGTCTTCCGCCTCCAGCACGTGCACGAACGCCTCGTACTCCTGCTGCCACGTGTGGAACCAGTCCATGAGGAAGAGTAGCGGCGAGTTGTGTTTCGTGGCTGCAAGCAGCTTGTACTTGTTCAGCGTCGCGACGAACGCCGCGGCGTCGCCCTGCACGACGCTCCTGCGCACCGCATCGAGCTGCTCGGTTTCCGCGTCCACGTGGTCGTTGTCCGCGCCGAGCGCGAGCGTCGCGACGTTCAGTTCATCAGCCATGGCTTCTATGTGTATGTGGGTGTGTGGGTGTGTTGTAGGGGAAGTTGCCTGGTGGTGCGCGAGGGGAGGACGTCAAATGCAGCTATGGACGGGAGAATCGGAGCTGCTGCTACTGCCACCACCACCTGACGCTGCACCAGCACGCACAGATGAATTAGCGTTTTGCCCACCCACTTAAGTGCGAAAATCACGTTCTCATAAAGTGCTTGAAGTTTACAGTTCTGCACGCACACAATTTTGTTCTGTCGGATACAGTAGCTGTAAAGTACAAGACAAGACAGATTAATATGCACACGTGTACTTCCTGCCGGAATCAGACGCGAATCAGACCTGTTCGGAAAGTTGCCTCGTGGGTGAGTGAAAAGGGCGAGATCTCCAGCTCAGCCCAGCCCGCCCGCCTCTGCTTGCTGCTGCTGCTGCTGCGTCGTGATCGCTGAGAACGCACACGGCGCGTAGATGCGCTTCTCATGAGCTCAGCAGCGCTCGCGTCCTCTTCTTCGTCGTCGTGCTCCTCGTCTTCTGCTCCTGCTACTGCTAATGCCAATGCTGTCACTGCCGCTACTACCGCTAGCTCCGCCGCAGCTACTACTCTGAACGCGCCCCTCCACGCGCGCGCGTCGCTCGATCTCGATGATGCAAAGTACGTCGAGCTCTCTCCCGCGACTGCAGCAGTAGCATACGCGTCCGTGAAAGTGGCAGCAAAGCCCAGCGATGGCAACATCGTCGGCTCCTTGCGGATACGAGGTGCGTGCTTATGTTGTGCTGTTTGGTGGTGATGTCAATTCGCGCGTTGCAACGTGGCAATGTTCGGAAAGTACGGCAGCGTTATGCTCGCTAATGCCGTTTTGCGCGTTGCTATCTCTGTGGTGTTTGTATTTTGATGGAGCGCAGTGGTGCAAGTGACAGATCTACCGGGACTCGCAGTAGAACACGGAGGAACCAGCTCGTGGCTGCGCTACTCGGCTCGGCGGCAAAGTCAGAACAAACCAAAAGCGGAATGCGGGTCGAGTATGATCTGCACACTGCTGAAGTCCGCCGGCAGCTCAATGCTAGCGACGACGACGAAGCCCTGGGCTGCCACGATAGACTGGAATGAGGTGAGGCATGTAGGATATCGCCATTGTTGCGAATGTGAGGGAGCAGAATGAGCGTGTGGATGTAGTTCACTGAAAAATCGTGTGTGTGGAGCAGGAATTTTACATCGACCAAGTCAATTCCAGCGACGAATTCAAGTTCTTCTGCGTAGACCGGATGAAGAACGAACCACACGCGAGTCTACCGCTGCGCGAAGACATCTATGCGTGTCCAGGCTTCATCGGCAAAGGTACCGAACGCATTCGTGACGTATCTATGGGGATGCCGTTCGTTTGTCTAATAACAACTTTCCAACTATGCTGCCATTATTTTGATGCATTTTTGTACCAGTATCTGTTCCTCTATCTCGACTACCAGAAGGCGAGGAAGTCGAGCAGTGGTATCCTCTCGTGCCGAAAGAAACGTACCTCTCACTTCGAGCAGCTCTCCGGATAGCGCTGTGCTTCATTCCAAGCGGGAAAGTACGACTACGCGTTGACTCGATGGCGCAACTGCTGCCGCGGCGAGCGCCTGGGGGCCCCCAGCAACTTTCGTCATCGTCATCTGCAGCAACCGAGATCTCTTTGGCGTCGCCCGTTGATCCTCCGCCAAAGCTGCGCATCCAGATCCCGCCATCGCCCATCCAGTTGCCCGTCAATATCTCTTTGAAGACCGGCGTCGTCGACTACGTGATTGTCGTCGGCCCATCATGTGACGATATCGATCAAGAAGGAGGAGGACGGAGATCAGAATGCCAAGAAAACTCACTGCTCTTCCGGTATCCTGCTGTTGGCCGGCCGCATTTCCCACTGCCGACAAAGATTGAGTGGTTCTGCTTCCCTGGTGGACCTGAGGTGATCGCACAAGCCACCAGACCGCGAAGCAAGCTGTTTTCTTTTGTCCTCGTGGGTGGAGATGACGGCATGTCGAGGACGTACGCGGTCTGCTTGACAGTGTACCACCGTCCGAAAAGCTGCAATACTTTAAGCAGACAGCAAGATAAGGAAGCGAACTGTGAGTGGCATGCGACGTGCGTGGCGTTCCTCACGAGAGTGCCGCTTGTCGAAGAGCTCAAGGAGTGTCTACTGGGTGTTGCCCACGCGTGGCTCGCCTCCAAGACGGCGCGTGAGCATCAACAGCAATCCGTGCTGGCGGAAGAGCTTCTCGTCAACTTGTGCCACCGAGTTCTCATCCCGATCCGCGGTGTCTTTGGTGTGCGCTTCTCGATCGCCAACATGCCAGTCTCGTTGGTGCTGCCAACGAACGTGTCGATCTACAACAGTCAAAGTCGACCAGCGAGTACGAAGCGCCCGTCTCTCGTCGGCAAGTTCTCGCCAACAAAGTCGCCGTCGACCAATTTCATCAACATCCAGCAAGGCTTCCAGCCGCTCGTGTACTCACTCGCGCCGATTTTCCAGCTTTTCGACATCAAGACCGTGATCCACCTCGTGGCGCTGATTCTGTGTGAATACCGGATCCTCATCCATTCGACGCAGTTTTCGCTGCTGTGTCCGTTTGCAGAGGGCTTGTGCGCACTGATCTATCCATTCCGGTGGCAGCACCCGTACGTTCCCATCTTGCCGCGCGTGCTGTCTGAGTATCTCCAGGCGCCATTGCCGTATATCCTTGGCGTTCACACAAGTTGGTTACCGGAGCTGCTCGAAAATGGTCGTCCCGAGCATCTTGTGATCGTCGACATTGACAGAGGAGCTATCCAGTTGCAGGAGTCGCAAGGTCCAATGCTCCCGAGCAGACTCACGAAGGGGTTGTACCAGCGGATAAAGCGAATCATCCATCCAAACCTGTTTGACGAAGGAGGAATAGGAGGAGGGGTTATCGAGGACGGACTCACACAGCACGAAGAGGTCAGCAGCAACAACTCGATCTACTGGGATGCAAATATCGAGAAGCAAGTGCGCGTAGAGTTTGTGTGCTACCTGGCTGCGATGCTAATGGGGTACCGAGACTGTCTGTTTTTCGTCAACCAGAAACTGCCCGTGTTCAACAAGCGTCGGTATTTCTCGACGTGTGCAAGTGATAACGAAGTTGTGCCGTTCGTGACCCGACTCTTCTGCACGCAGGCATTCCAGGGCTTTCTCGAGAACCACAGTTCGTCGGAGCTGAGTGTCTTCCACTCAGTGTACCTGACGTTTTCGCGAGGCAAGGATCTGGAGTGGCCGTTGTCGATGCCTCCAATGTCAATTTCCAATTATTCGGCAGCAACGAAAGAAAACAGGGCAGGAGCACGACGGCAAAGTGGCGGACGAAATCTGCTTGGAATCATGACTCCAGTGTTCACAATGCCTCGAGCTGTGGAAGCAGAGGAGGAAGAAAGAAGCAGCGTCGAGACAGCTGCTCCGAACTCACAAGACGCAATGGAGCACGACGATTCAACTGTAGCTGTTGACAAAGTCGAGCAGAATCCCCAGAACCTCGGGGTGCAGATCGAAGAGTTGTTGGACGTGCTGAGCTCTGACATGACGGATCCGTTCGTGTTAAACCTTGTGGAATTGGACTCTCAGTGTGCGAAGACTGCAAGCCAAAGTTGCGACTACAAGCAGGTGGCTCAAGGGATTGGCGTAGACCCGCGCATCCTGGAAGACAATGCAGAGCTGTTCCGTGATCCGCATCAAGTGAATCAAAACCAGGGGTTGCACCACATGGGCGGCTCGAATGGCCAGCATGGTGCGCTAGGTGGCGGTTCAAACACGCGGAGTCTGTCGAACGAAGAAGAGCGCACAGAACAGGTGCTCCACAAGTGTCTCACGTCGGTATTTGCATCGGACGACATGATCACACCAGAAGACATTCGGGTACGTTGATATCATATTGCTTTCGACATGCTCCTGATCTCTGTGTGTATATAAATTGATGCTAATGGCTGCAAATATTTCTGTTGGATTTGTATTTGGTCAGATTTGTGAGATCCGCTTCAAGAACCAGTACGCGCGAGACCTGTTTGTGCTCATTCTGATGCAGCCGAGCCATCAGTACGTAGAAATGAATAGCGCGAGTGCGAATGGAGCGACAAACACGGGCGGCTCCACGTGGTACAACCCGAAAGGATCTGGGAACTGTATTGGTGAGTCGGGCTTCCAGATCCTTGCGCGTCTGTCGTCGACGTTGATGGACCAGTGCGCGATTCACGAAGACTTTACGAATGCGCGCGGGATGCTGCAAGTGGCGTTCCAGTACTACCATTTCGTAGAGGACAAACACAGCGGGATCGGCTTTGGTACGTGAATGAATCGATCGCTTTTGTTGCTATCCGACTGGACTCGTTGGTTCACAAATGTGCTTGTTGGTTGTTACTGTTCAGCCAAGAAAGAGTATCTCGTGACGCCGCTGAGACTTCGACCGATTTGCCGATCGCTGGACATGTGGCAGCACGCGTTCACGAGAGAGATCGACGCTGCGGTGCAGGCAGACCCGACGGTCGTGGACGAGAACAACCCGAACTCAGTCGCGGACGAGCTCTTCTTCTCGATCATCGGCAGTCTCGTGTACGACATGCTGACTGTCGAGGTGCCCATGCCGAAAGTGCACACTTTTGTGTCGGTCATGTGCTCGACGTACCAGAAAGGCAGAGATTTGCTCGACACGTTGAAGCAGCTGGTCGAGAACGTGCATCGCGCGCTGGAGATGTCGAAAGACGTGATCAAAGCGCCGCAACCGAAGATCCCTGTGGTCATGCTGTCTGTGTCATCAACAGCGAACAGTGGAGGAGTGAAAGAGAGTCCCGCTATGTCGCGTCAGTACGACTTGGATACGGTCATCCGTCGCAAGATGTCGACAAACGACACTGCGACTTTTGTTGGTCCTCCGCGCTCGCCTGCATCAAAATCCCTGCTGGGAGGAGCTACGAGCAGCAGCAGCTTGGAAGCCTCATACCTGAGCTCTTCGACTCGGCGCCGCGCAGCAAGCGCATCGTTCCCATGCACAGTGTTGTCGAGTCAAAGCACGCCAGTCCTGAGCATGGGGATCCATCAAGGTCGCGTGGCGTGCGGGCTCGCAGATTCGAACATCAACGTCCTCGAGACACAGTGTCCTGAGAAACGTGTGAAGCTTGAGGGACACACAGACTCGGTCGTAGCCGTACAGCTGCGGGGCAATACGCTCATCTCGGGCTCGCGCGATCACACGCTGCGCGCATGGGATCTACGCGCAACGCCAAAGAAGCGGCAGCTGTTCTCGTTCTTCTCGCATGGATCTTCATCCACAGCATCGAGCAATCACCAGTCGTCGTCTTCTTCTTCAAATGGAGACTCCAGTGGATGCGAAGTCGACGGTGCGTGCGTCTCGAAAAAGAGTCTGGTCTGGAAGGGCCACACGGGAGCGATCACGTGTCTGGAGATGGGTCGCCAGCTTTCGACCGATCGCTCGATCATCGGCTCTGGGTCCGAAGACGGCACGATTCGTCTCTGGGATACCACGCGCGAGAACAGCGTCGCGCTGCTCGGGAATGGGAAAACCGGGGTCAGCTGCCTGCGCTTCTTGGCTCTCTACGACTACTTGGTCAGCGGCTGCAAGGAATACTCGCTCAAGGTCTGGGACCTGACCGAGTCCAAGCTGAAGACCAACATCCAGGCGCACCGTGGGAGCATCAATGACATCCAGATCACGGGCGACCGACTCGTGACGGCGTCGAACGACCGCATCGTCAAGGTCTGGGATGTACACTTCCGCAGCGGACAGAATTACGTGCACGCGCTTCGAGACCACGGCGGACCGGTGCAGTGCGTCAGTTTAGGAGGTCCAGCGGACCCGAACATCTGCACGGGGTCCTCGGATGGCATTGTCCGCGTCTGGGATCTCCGGTATGTGCAAAAGGGGCCGCGGCTGACACTCCCCGGTCATTTCGGACAGGTGACATGTCTGCAGCGCGATTTCACGAAACTGGTCTCGGGCAGCGAGGACGGCAGTCTCCGCGTGTGGGACATGCACTCGGGCGTGTGCATCAAAGAGGTGAAGGCACACATGTCGGGCGTGACGTGCATCGTGCTCCGCGACTCGTTCGTGTACTCTGGTTCCTGGGACGGCTCGGTGCGCCTCTGGGACATCGACGCCGCCAATGGATCGTCGCAGCAGCGATCCTGAGAGAGGAGCCACTCGTCTTGAGCGATTAGTTACACAAGCTAACGTGAGTCGAATAGAACAACCAAAGTCTCAAGTTTTCAATGGCGTGGTTTGTGCGTTTGAGCCCCTCGTGTTGCTGTTTGGAGGTGCTGTGTACACGTACATATCTCCTGTGGTTTAGACATGACGCTCCACACTGCTCAACGGGAGGAATGCATTAACAATGGGTAGCTTTCCAGCTTTTCAACAGCTCTGTACCACGCGTATGTACTTGACCACCTCCGTTATGCTCGCTTAATCTCTGCAACACACACACGCACACACGATAGTAAGCACACATATAGGTCAGTAAATGCTAGGACTTGGTCCGGCTCAAAGCGTATCACACTCACCAAACGTGTAGTAGTTCTTGATGTGCTCAGCCTTGTCGTCGTCGATGAAGCGGAACTGCGCCATGTACTTGCCGCGGTAGAACATCCCCGACGGCGCGTCGACCCACTCGTGGCGCGGGTACACAAATTTGTACGGCGCCGACCGCGGCGCGTACGAGCCCAGCACGATCTCGTCCGTGTTCGAGAGCACGGTCTTCTTCACCTTGTTGCGGAAGCGCAGTCCACTCACGATGGCTTTGTTCACGCGGAACGACACGGCGAACTTGTACCGCGCGCCTTCTGCGAGGATGAACGGCGTCGTGCGCATGTGCTCGATGCCCTCTGGCGTGTCCAGATGGTACACGATGTCCTGGCGTCCGTCTTCAAACACGACCTTGAACTCCTCCACCACGACGCGTCGCGTATCATTCGGATCTGATCAGACGCATCGCCCAGGAATGCATAACGACACGTTAGCCACGCTCTTAGGTGACACTATCTCTAGCCAATAACTAGCGCTAGTCATTTAATCGCACCTCCGCGATCACCATGGGCAGCAGCTCCCAGTAGCTGCTCCTTGTAGCGACGCAGGCTTTCATCATCCGCGTCTTTCCGCAGTAGCTCCTCCACACTCGTCAACGCGCGTTCGCTCGCCTAAAAGCAGCCACAGAACCACCACGCACAACTATCAATACATGCAAAGACCACTCACAACGGAGCTCACTCTAGAAAGGTACAGCATTTGGTGTAGCCATTCCGCCACGCAACAAAGCATCCATGAGCTACACAAAGAACAGCACGCACTCGGTAGTCGCTGCCGCTCACGGACGCGTCGTCCGTGTGGTCTCCCGTCGCCGGCTCGCGCTCTCTCTTCTCCATGCTGCTGACGACTGCTATTCAGTTGTGACGCCCTCCTGCGCTAGCTGCTCGCTGGCAGTTGAGCCGACTCCACTCGCGCGTGCGTGTATGTATGTTGGCGAGCGTTGAAGACGGATCACCGAGAGTTTTTCTGCATTTTCGTGAAGTTATGCTTCGATCTTCAATCGACACCGTAAAAAGGCTGCGCGCGTGTTTTTACGAGCCAAACAAAAGAGTGACAAAAGCTGACAGGGCGCTCTATTAAGAGCTTTTTACGGAATGGCTTGATTGCCCTTGGCAAGTGTTTTTGGTTGGGTGGTGGTGGCGGCTGAACGACAAACGTCGCCGCCCACCAATTGCAGCGAGCAGCTCCAGCGCAACAAGAAGAAGCTTGTCGCGCCACGCCCGCAGCTGTCCAGCAACCTCTCAAGCAGACCTTTCTTCCACATCTACTACCATGCCGAAAGCCGACCGCGCAGGAAAGCCCAAGCGTGCGAGCCCGCTCGAGAAGCAGCTCGCGTTCGACAACAAGCCGTGGTTCGAGAAGAATGCCGCGAAGAAGCAGAGCCGCGGTGCCGGCGCCGGCTCGGACGACGACATGGAGGATGAGCGCCGTGACGTCATGCCAGAGCGTCTGAGCCGCAAGACCCTGGAGCTCGCGCGCGAGCAACAAGCGGAAGAGCAGGCGTTCGAGAACAAGAAGCAGCAAGCGCCACAGCAGCAGGCCGCCTCTGCGCGCGCCGCTGCCCAGGCTCGCGCGCAGGCGTACGCTAGCAGCGACGACGAAGAGGAATCCGACGAAGAGATGGACACAGACGAATATGAAGGCGACGACCTCGTGCGTATCAACGATGGCTACGTCGAGGAGATCGAGATCGATGAAGACGACGAGGAAGTGCTCGCGAACTTCATGATGGGAGCCCCTGAGCGTCGCAACCTGGCAGACATTATTATGGACAAGATTTTCGAGAAGGAGCAACGTGAGAACGGCGACGTCGACGAGGAAGCAACAGCGTCAACGAGCCGATTTGACCCAAAGATCGTCGAGGTGTACACAGGCGTGGGCAAGATCCTGCAGCGATACACGTCGGGCAAGCTGCCGAAGGCGTTTAAGGTGATCCCGAGCTTGAGCTACTGGGAGGACATCCTGTGGCTCACGAGCCCGGACAAGTGGTCTCCACACGCAATGCGCGCGGCGACGCGCCTGTTCGCGTCGAACCTGAACCCGAAGATGGCGCAGCGCTTCTTCAACATCTTCCTCCTGGAGCACGTGCGCCAGGACATCAGCGAGAACAAACGCCTGAACTTCCACCTGTACATGGCGCTGAAGAAGGCATTATATAAACCGCAGGCGTTCTTCAAGGGCATCATCATCCCGCTGTGCGAAGGCCAGGACTGCACACTGCGTGAGGCGGCCATCATCGGCTCGGTGCTCTCGAAGGTGTCGGTGCCCGTGATCCACTCGGCGGCCACGCTCATGAAGCTTGCGTCCATGTCGTACTCGGGCGGCAACAGCATGTTCATCCGCGTGCTGCTCAACAAGAAGTACAGTCTGCCGACGCGCGTGATCGTAGAGCTCGGCAAGCACTACCTCAAATTCACGAACGACGCACGCAAGCTGCCCGTACTCTGGCACCAGTCGCTGCTCACGTTCACGCAGCGCTACAAGAACGACATCCCGAAGGCGCAGAAGGAGGCCATGAAGGCGCTGCTCAAGCAGCACTTTCACCACCAGATCACGCCCGAGATCCGCCGCGAGCTATTCAACGAGTAAGCGCGCCAAGCGATGTCATGTCGCCCACTGTACCTCCGGACAAGTGCGCCAGCCATACAGATGTCTCGCCATCCATGCCGCTACCACTCCAGGCTTTTGAAATCTAGGCCAAGAAGGGAGCGGCGTCCATAATAAGTAGTCGTAACACCACACAATGAAACCCGAAATGTATTTGATTAGATCGATAGAAACAGCAGCGTGCTTGCTCGTTTGACGTCATGTGTCATGTCGGTTTATGCCTCTGCGAAGCGAAGTCTTGGGTCGTGTTGGCACAAACAAAAGTATCGTGACGATAACCTTTTTACAACGACGATTTGCTTTGGAAATTCCAGCTATTTCATGAATTTGTCAACATATTTGCAAGAATCCTTACCAAGCGCATAATATAAAGAGGTACATGAACTCCAGGACTCTCGACAGTCCTGACATTACCGCAATCGACAATCGATCTTCTTGCTGTTGTTCTTCTTCTCACTTGTGGCTTTTGAGACGGAAGCAATAGCAGACAGAGACCCAAGATGGCGGCCAGCGAGGAGCTACAGGCCACGGACGAGTTCGTGCTGGAGCAGACGCTCTTCCAGGAGAGCGGCGTGTGGTTCTACCAGGTGCCCGCGGGCCAGGTGACCACGCTCTCGCCGCGCGCCGACAGCTGGGACCCAGAGCACCCGTTTCTCACGGGCTCGCTGCAGATCCTGCAGAAGGGCGAGGCGTGCTGGATCAAGCTCTTCGAGCCGACGAAGCAAAGCACCGACGACGACATTAGCTCGAGTTTGAGCGCGAGCGCTGCTGCGCAGCGAACGCTCTTTGCGCAGTGCCCTATCGAGATCACCAGAGAGCTACCGCTCGACGTGTACGTGCAGGACTGTGTGGACTCGTCGCGATACTTCATGATCCGCGTCGAAGACGAAGAGACGAAGCGGCGCGCGTACGTGGGCATCGGCTTCCCCGAGCGCGCGAGCGCGTTCAACTTCAAGGCGTCGCTGCAGGACTATGCAAAATACGCGCTGCGCCAGATCGAAGCGGCAGTGCTTAGTAGTCTGAGCATAAACGACAACAGCGCTGATGGCAACGCGAGCAGCTCGAGTAGTGGAGCGCCGTCGACAGCACAGAAGTCGCAGGCGTTTAGCTTGCCAGAAGGTCAGACCATGCGCATTAACCTGAAACTGAACAACCTCAATGGTGATAATACAGAGAAACTGCAGCGACGCAGAAGCAGCAGCGGCGGCGATGACAATGCGAGCGGACCTGTCAAGATCCCGATGATCCCGCCGCCGCCAGGGGACTTGACGCCATCCTCCGCTATTGAAGCCGTGCCGAAGACTGCGCAGACCCAGGCGGCGAGCGTCGTGGTGGACGACGACGAGGACTGGGGCGACTTCACGTCCGCATAAGCGATTGAGCCGTAATCATGGCATGTCCCCTTATCAAGGTCTGTATGATTTCCTCTTCTATCATCATGCATGCATTCATTATGCAAAAAGCAAACAAAAACTAATACACACGAGATGAACACCTTTCATGTGCACGCTCATAAGCCAATATTGGATCACTCCACACAGAGTGAAATAACACGAGACGGCGCGTCTGTTCGTATTTATTCCTCCCAGTCCAGTCCACACAGAGAGCTGCTCTCTGTGTGCAGCACAGATGCCAAAACTGAGACTCAAAGTGCGCAAGTCATCGTCTTCAGCAGTGTCGCTCTCTTCATTTACACGTGGCGGCGATGATGATGATGCGCTCCAGTATGGACACTCGACAGCCCGCTCACACTCCCAGTCGACACCACCATCACCATCACCATCAAGTCTTCCAAGCCAATCCCAGAAGCAAAAGCAACAGCGCAATAAGCCTGTGGGGTCTAAACAAAAGGCTGTGTCAGAATCTGCTGATGCCGTTTACGCAAAGCAGAATGGAGGGCGTAGCAACAGAGGACACGAGGATACCCGTCGCCATCTTCGCGGCGAATCAGCTCACAGTGAAGCCGACAAGGACGGTGAGAATGACGACATGAAAGATGACATCCAGCTAATTCAGGTTGCGATCCGCTGTCGACCTCGGAAGCGACGGCGGCGCCATGAGAGGCGGCAAGGTGCAGGCGGGTGGCTCGAACGAAGAGCACGCTGTACTGGTGGTGACAGCGATAGCAATGGTGATGTGAGCTCGAGCGGTTCTTCAGATAGTGACACTGGTAATGACCCAAATGGAGATGTGATCGAGTACGACTCCAGCACCAATCGGCATCATCAACACCACCGCAATGAGCGACACAAGCCATTCTTACACAACAGAGGACAGAAACCGAGTTTGTACATCCAGGCGCATGCCCACGCAGTAGGGATTGGAGGCTCGAAGCGCCGCTTCGAATTTGACTTCGTCTTCCCTCCGTGGATCAAGCAGTTGAAGGTCTACGAGCAGAGTGTGCAGCAGCAGATCACCCATGTACTTCAGGCTCATGAACATTTTCGAGCTCCCACACATGCCACGATTATCGCGTACGGTCAGACGGGAACCGGCAAGACGTACACTATGGGCATGCTCACGAACATCCACGATGAAGTGGAGCGAGGTATCATCCCTCGCGCGATCTCGCAGATCATGGAGTACGCAAAGAGCTACAACAACCGAAGAGGGGTCTCGACCAAAGTGAGTGAGGGTGACTACCTCGTGGTGTCCATGTCGTACCTCCAGATCTACTTGGAGACCATCCAAGACCTGCTCGTCTTCCCTGTGGACGGCCAGCCATCTACCTCTTCTTCAAATGGTAACTCGCTCAATAGCAATGGCGGCCGGAGAACGAAATCTGGTGGTGCTGGTGGTGACAACAGCGACTTGCACGTGCGGCAGAGGCAGAACCAGGCGTTCTACGTCGAAGGCTTAAGCGAATACGAAGTGACGAGCCTCGACGACGTCCATGTACTGCTCGAAACCGCCGCGCGGAACCGCATTCTCGCGGCGACTGCGCGCAATAAGACGTCGTCTCGGAGCCACACGCTACTCACGATCTCTCTGAAGCGGTCGACTCGAAGGAGAAGATACAGACGAAGAGAGAACAGTACCAGAAGCAGTGATGATGGTAGTGACAACTGTGATAGCAACGAGAGCGAGAGCGACAGCGAAGACAGCCAAGAGGACGACGATGAGGATGGCGGTGATGATGATGCCTACACGATCTCGTTCGTGGATCTCGCGGGCTCGGAGCGCGTTGACGGGACGCTCCACTTTCTCAGCTCCACGCGCAAGCGCCAGGAGCTCCGCATCCGAGAGGCAAAGTTTATCAACAAGTCCCTAAGTGCTCTGGGCAGCGTCATCGCCGCGCTCGCGCAGCCCAAACAACAGCAGCAGCAACGACCCTCCTCCGTTCCGACGATGCTGACCAAGAGATCTGGCAAAGCAGCCCCAGTACCTCTACCGCCGCCATCATCATCATTATCATCATCATCATCTACACAGCGACACATTCGCTTTCGAGACTCCCAGTTGACGAAGCTGCTGCAGTCGAGGCTCATGACGGGCAGAGGACGCCTGCTGGTGATCGCGACAGTGGACGACCAGATCGCGAACCTCACGGAGACGCTATCGACGCTCAAGTTCGCGTCCCAGTGCCGCCGCGTGGAGTTGCGCAGTCCGCGGTCGAAAGCCGAAGCCGCCGCGAAAAAGCGGAAAGACTCGCTGCTGGAGCAGGTGTTTCTGGAGATGAAGGCCACGCACGAAGAGCGCGAGGCGGCGCTGCATGTGAGTTTTGTGATTGATACTGGAGTCGTATCAGTTGTGTGGCGATTGATACGGATTGATTGGATGGACGACAAATTTCTTTGTTTGTTGTTGTATGTAGAGAGAGTATCAAGGTCGCCTTCAGATCCTCGAGAATCAGCTTCAGGTCATTAAAGACGACGTGAAAGCCCAGCAAAACGCAAAATTGGGAAGCGACTCGATCCAGTTCGCGTGCTATGCCGCTCTATGTGCGCTCGTTGACCAGGCTGGAACATCAAGTGGGGATAAGAAGCAGCGACACCCTGCGATCGCTTCGTTCCAGGGCGAGAAAGATGTGGTCTCGCACGTAAAAGAGCTTTACATGAAGGTTCAGAAGGCAATCAAGGTGAACACGACTGGCTCACAGCAGCTGACGAGCACCAGTCATTCGAAGCTTAAGACCCGGCTTGAAGACATCCAGCAAGCCTCTCAGCGCATTGGTCCAGCGACTGGTAATATGCGAAAGAGCTCTTCAGCAATAGTAGCACCTGACGCATTAGCGGATTCTGAGCCAACGAGCACTCACTTAGATCTAATACCAGCATTCGAAGTGAGGAAAGAAAAGGGCGAGGAGGAGACAAAACCTTGCCATCCTGAGCCAGAAATGACGCTGGCAAGACGTCTTTTGGCGGCCACGCAGCTGCTTCCGAGCCAAGAAGACGAGTTCCAAGCCATCGCGCGCTTGTTGCTCGGGGCACCTGAGGCTCTGAAGGTGTATCACACCAACCCAAATGAAGAAGTCGACAGTTCGTTCAGTCAGATCGACCAGGTTTAAAGTAGTAGAGCAAGAATCGCTGATTATCTTCACACCACACTAATGTAAAGATTGGGGTTCATTTGCGCTGTTCAACTGAATTATGAGTGGAATCAGTGCTTTGAAAGGATGACTTGGTCTCTATAATGCGGGCTTGGTCTTGGTTCCGTCGTCCTGAGACTCTCTTGGGTGAGTTCTCTCTCTTTCTCACACACCATATTTCGTAATTTAATAGCTTACCGAGCGCCGCGCGATCATCAACGCCGTGTCACGTGGGATGTGGAACGATTTTTGCATCGACGAGAGGCACTGCTCCTCGAAAAAATCGCGGATGAGCCGCTTGAGCGACTTGCACGCGTACTTGTAGAGCGCCTGGTACGACGCCGGACGCGTCTTGAGCTGCTCGGGCGAGATCGCCCACTCGGCCTTGCACAAATTGTACCAGTACATATCGTCGCCGCTGAGTTGGCGAAAGTACTGGTTTACGCGCTGCGCCGCCGAGAGCGACGCGCCGTCCAGATACCCGAGAATCGAGCGCACGTTCTCGTCGCACGTGAAGTCCAGCAGCGATTTCTTCTTGGCAATAGCGGCGTCTACCTGCTGTTGTTGCTGCAGCTGTTGTTGAGCGAGCTGTTGCTGCTGGTAGAGCTGCTGCATCTCCTGCATCTGCAGGTCGAGCTTGGAGAGAAGCATCTCCTGGCCGTACGTAGGTGACAGCGCATTGCTGTAGAGCGACAGCGGGTGGATGATCAGTGCTGTCGACAGTGGCGACGACTGTTCTTCATGGCGCTGTTGCTGCTGACGGGAGTTGTGCGAGACGCCGTGGACTTCGAGTGGCAGGGAGAAGTCCATCGCTGGAAACTGGAGATCGTGAAGGTGGTTTGGATGGCGAAGAGCGCGAGGAAGGTATCGTCGTCGTCGTCGTGTGGCCGTTGCAGGGTAAATGCACAACTGATGAGCTCTTGAAGGCGTGATGAGGAGCTTCAATTTGAGCAAACATGAAACACAACAACAACGCTATTTTCATATTTTGGGCACATCAGTAAATTTGGGCTGACATATACTGATATAAACGATCAAACTATCCCAATTTACGTATTTGAAGAAAACTCGACCCAGATGACATCGGAGATGAAGCAAATGAGCTATATTAGGCACTTCTATGATCATTTTGGGTATGTACGCTATTTGCCTAACATAACTACACTAAAATTGGGTTTACATCTGAGTCATCACGAACTGTCACATCTCTAATTGTGGCCTCCCTTCGTTTTGGATTTTTGAAACTGGAGAGGTCCAAATATCAAAAAAATATCGCACTTAAGAGAGCGTCTTGCCAATTGCGTTGCCCCTCCTCCTTTGTCTTCCGAACCTACCGTGCACATCGACCGTGTAAAGCTCAAAGGAGGCCATTTCTCGTCAACCCCGCCAGGAAGCAAGGAGGACTATGCCGATGGCCGGTCCGCTCAAGAAACACCAGGAGGCGGTGGCCGCCGCGCCAAGCAGCAGTAGCGCAAGCGCCAGCAGCTCTTTCCTCAGTTCCAGCGACGAGCTCTACTGTACGCCCGTGCGCCACCGACCGTCCACGCGCAGCAAACAGGCAGGACAAGGGGAACTTAATAATAGTAATGACGCGGCCTCATCCCCGGCACTCACGATCGACATCGACCTCCAAACAGCAGTCGACGCCAAGAAGCAGCGCCGCAGCAGCCTCGGGAGCGTCCCAGGCAGCGGTGCCAGCGTCATCAGCACTGCACTCTCCGCTGCGTCTGCGTGCTCGTCAGCGCAGGACTCGAACAAGCGCAAACGCAAGAGCATCGGCACCAGCACGGTCAAGGCGCTTGCTGGCTGCTTTCTGAGCACGAACAAGAAGCGCGCGCGCATGTCGTTCGGCACACCGGGCAAAGCGATCCCACTTGACGTGGTTCGCGAGAAGGATGTCGCGAAACGCTTCGTCGAGCTGGAAGTGACGGAAGTGTACAAGGCGATCCGCAAGCAGACCGGAGCTCTCGGTGGCAATGCCGCCGGTGGTGCCATCTACGGAGAGATCACGCAGGCTTCGTTCCAGCGCATCGTGGACTACATGAAAGAGCACTGCGAGCTGTCCGAGTCGAGTCTGTTCCTGGATGTCGGCTCTGGGTTGGGCAAGCCAAACTTCCACGTCGCGATCGACCCGGGTGTCGAGGTGTCGTACGGAATCGAGCTCGAGGAGCTGCGTTGGCACTTGTCATTGCACAACCTGAAGAGCGTGCTCAAGCTCGACTCGAACAAGAACAAGCAGAATCGAACGATGTTCTCGGCTGGCGACATCACGGACGCCAAGACGCTGAATCCGTTTTCCCATATTTACAGCTTCGACGTGGGGTTCCCTCCGAATGTGATGGACGAACTCGCGACGATTTTCAACCGTAGTACGGCCGGCTACTTTGTCAGCTTCCATGCGCCTCGCAAAGTTATCGACATGTATGGCTTCAACGTCGAGAACATGGGACGCGTTCAGACGTCGATGGCGGGATCCAGTGAAGGTCACCAGTGCTATTTCTACCGCCGTCTTCCCGGACCAGTCAACCCACCGGTGGTGACGCCAAATGGCAAGGAGAATGTGGAGGTGTCGAAGAAGTCCAAGTCAAGCGACGCGAAGCTCACCAAAGACGAAGAGCGCTTGCTGCACATCGACCCGCTCTTCCGCGAGGGCTTTGACGTGCTCAACCGAGGACGCGACGGGACGCTTGCGTGGATCGTGTCCTTCTTCGGTGAAGAAGTGAACGCCGGCCGCACGCGCGGCCAGAAGGCGAAGAGTCTGCAAATTAGGAAACGTCAAGAGCGTCCGTTGGAGTCATATTACCGTGTGGTTGGAAAAGCGCGCGCTGAGACGACGACGGCCAGCAAAGGTACGAAGAAGCAACGCGCGTAACTGAGTGTTCCCTTGTCGTGCGCAGATATCAAAAATCGCTGGAATCCAAGCCACCGATTAGCGTCAACAGTTTATGAAGAAGACGCACTTCAGCCAACAAGCACGCAGCATCCAGAACCAAGCAGCCGACATCATAGAGCGAAAGCAAGGAGAGATGGCTGTCATGTAGACTATCGGTATGGTGATCACTACTGGAGACGACTGGGCACGTGTGCACACAGACAGAGAGGCAATAGGCTTTATATGATGAATGAATGAATATACGAATAGATGTGGAATTTTATTGAGAACAACAGCGTTTGCTTGTCAACGTACTCCATTTTGCGTATGTATGTGTGTGTTTCTGTGGAAGCTCTTCTCTATTGTGGGGTTTATGAATGAATATACAGACATATACACCTACTTGCTGGCATTCACCGACTCCACGAAGAGCTTCTTCTGCAGCGGCGAGAAGATGTCGCCGCCCGCGTGGATGCAGGAAATTAAATACGTCACGTCCTTAGCCTCGAAGCGCTCTTCTTGGCGGAAGTGGTCCAGGTCGTCGCCGAAAGCCGTTGTGAACTCGTCCATGTAGAGATCCCGAAACTCTTCCTGCACCCGGGAGCTGCTGCCGTCCCAGCCGCTCGACGTGAGCGACGCCATCGACTCCTGCAGGTTCTGATCCGCGATCGAGAGCAGCTCGCGACTCGTGCGCGCGGTTTTGCCAGCGACACCGAGGTGCACATACTTCTTGCTAATGTCCTGCATTTCATCGCCCATCGCGACGAGGTCTTCCAGCAGCAGCGCGGTCTGCTCATTCGTGCCATCGTCATCGTCATCGTCAGCGTCAGCGTCCGACTCTTCCATCTCTACGTCCTCATCGCTATCCTCCGCGTGGCTCTGGTGCTCCTTGTACGCGCCTGTGATCTTGCGCTGCACATGACTGAGCTTCGCGGACGCCTCGAGCGCTTGCTCGATCAGCTCGGCGCATCGCAAACTCTTTTGCGCCGCCGCCTCCAACAGTTGCTTGCGCTGCTTGTCTGCCTGTGCGTCGTCGATGATCTTCGACGCGTCCTCCGTTCGCTGTAGCACAGACGTCACCTTGAACGGGTCCTCTCCGAACGCGCCGAGCAGCTTGTCGTAGCGTGCGACGATTCGTGCGCGCTGGCTGCTGGATGTGTCGTCGTTCACGGCCGCCATTACTGCTCTGCTTGTTGTGTGTGGAAAATGAATGCGGCAGCTTTTTCGTGCCCAACCACTTTGTCGCTTTGGTTTGCTTGACAGCCACCCAAAAGTCTAGTTTTGTAAATATTAATCATGAATGTGCACTCTCATAGATTTACTGATCTTGCTGACTACAACAACAACTTTCGTCGCTCTTGATGAGCACGTCAGTAGATTTATTAAAATAGACTGCGTCATTGGTAAAATTGAAGTCAAACCAACTACCCTATCCCTACAAAAAGAATTGCGACATCCCCGCTGTTGTTTTTTGTATCGAGCTTCACCCCTATATTAATTGTATGGGAAAACGGGGGGAGCAAAGCAGGCCAAAGAACCTCGCTCATAATTGAATGTGCGCTGGAGGAAGCAAGCAGCCGACGTAAAATAACCACGCCGCACGTCAGCAACTCATTCCCGGTGCTTTACGTACCTGCACCTGTACCCGCGCGCGTCGCTCACTGTCGTGTACCAACGCCGCAGAGTGATCAGCATCCGATCTTGAGACCCGCTCGCTCGCCAGCCTACGAAAGCGACTGCAGCTACAAGCGGCGCTTCTAAGCGAACGGAGAACGAGAACGAAACCACCTCAGGTTTAACCAACGATGAGCGCGCCAATCGACGATCTGCTCTACGGCGGCGATGACTCCGGCGACGAAGACGACATGGGCTGTACGTGTGCTGGCGATCGCCTTTCTCTCCTTTTGTTTCTCTTTATGATGCTCGCGTTGGGTCGTAAAACGATCTGCTTGTGTCTAACGAAACGTATGGCTTGGTTTGTTTGTTCGTTTGGATCGAGATAGCCGCTGTGCCGATGCCAGCGTTCGGCTCGACTCCGTTGCCGCCCATCGCGGCTGTGGCTCCGCCAGTACTAGCTGCAAAGCCGCTTTCTGGCGGGCTTAGTATGCCAACTGCTGCAGTTCCGGCTTCTGTGGCTGGCGCTCCTCTCGGCATTGGCGTGAAGCCAACGACGACTGCTCCACTTGCAGCGACAGCCAACTCTGCCACGGTGACGAGTGCGATTCGACAGTCTCCAGTCGCAAGCGCAGCAGCAGGTTCGAGCGCATTCTCAGAGTGGCTTGTGGATGAAGTGTGGTTTCTGAGGATTATTAACCACTTGGTGTCTATTTATTGTCGCTTTCTGTTATGCGTAGCGCAACAAGCGAAGCCAGGTGTGCCAACCGCCGCGCAGGTGAAGACGCAGACGCCAGGCTCGGGGCAGCAAATGTTCCAGCAGATGTTCGCGCTCTTGAAGCAAATGCTCTCGCCAGAGCAGTATGCCACCTTTTACACGGAGATGCGCAACGGCAACGGCGTAAGTGTGGAATCTGCTCCTTTCTCGCATTGTTTCCAAAGAGAGTACAATACTGAGTTTAGGTCTCTTTTCCCTTTTCTTACAGAACGATATCAAGTCAATTGTCGACATCATCAAGCGAATCGCTGGCGACGCCATGTTCTCAAGTTTGATCCAGAAATTGGACCTCACCAGATCGTTTCCTTCGTCTTCTGTACGCAATCGCACTTAATTTGTACACGACTTCCAGGGCGTGCGTGTATTGACTTTGGATTGGGTGTTTTTTCTCTCTCTTTGTATCTTGTCAGGCGGCTCCATTCAACAACGCAGGAGTGAAGAATGAACCAACATCGTCAACCGGGACGTCAGCAGCAGCCCCGGCAGCAGGGACAGCATCTTCTCCAGGATTGACGCGTCCTGTTCCTCCGAGAGCTGCACTTCCAGTCGCGATGGGTTCCGCACCGATGGCAGTGACGGCTCCTCCTAGTCTCACTACTACGCTTCCCCTGACCACCACGACTTCAGCAGCCCCAACGACGATCTCACCTGGCTTTGTAGCGAAAAGCACGCCGTCACCTGCGACAACTGCTCAGCGACCAGCCCTTGTCCAGCAGACAGCAAAGTCGCCTTTGTCGGTGGTATCAATCAACGGAACTACCCCGACTGTTCCGGCGCCTACTATGACGGCTACTCCTCCACCAGCAGCCGCGCCTGTGAAACCGGAGCCAAAAGCAGCAGCTCCAACGACGACTCTACCACCACCCGCAGCCTCGACTACCACGGCTTCTCCCTCAGTGTCCGCCACCCCAGGGACGAAGAACGAGCAACTGGAGAAGATCCAGTTTGCGAAGAAGCTTTTGTTCCACGCGTCAACATGTACACTGTCACCTGGTGTGTGTCAAGTGAAAAAGTGTGATGACGTGCGACGCGTTTTCAAGCACAGTGTGTCCTGTGGTGGAGCGCGCAGCTGCTCGCATTGCGAACAGCTTAAAGGACTTGTCAAGTACCACGCGAAGGAGTGTCTCACTGGAGCAAACGAGCACTGTACGATCCCATTCTGCGATGGTCTGAGACGGACGTATTTGTCCGCAGCTGCTGCATCGGCAGCCAAATCGAAGACCTTGCTTTCATCTGCGGCGGGCTCCAGCGCAGCATCAAAACTTGGAGCAGCAAGTGACGACGATGACGACAATGTCCCGCTTTCGTCCGCAATGAACAAGGCGAAAAAGAATGCGGCAAAAGCCAAGTCTCCCAAGGCCTCTCCGACCGTTAGAACAACGACAGCGTCCCCCGCCACGTCGACGGCATCAGCGTCGTCAAAGAAGAAAGGATCTTCAGCTGCAACAAGTGCGGCAAAGTCCGCTACCCCAGCTACGACGACGGCGGCAACGACTCCTACTACTGCTGCGGCTGCGGCTGCTACTGCTTCAAGCTCTACGACAGGAGCAGCTGCGAGCAAGCAGGTGTCGGCAGCGAAGCCAACGGTGACTGCGAACATGACAGTTGAGTATGGTCGACTGCTTCAGCTCATTCTGCATGTGCAGAAATGCACGACCGCGGAGTGTCCTGTCGGAGAAGAGTGCACAGAGGCGAAGACCCTCTTGCGTCAGATCAATTTTCCAAATGCTCCGGTACGTCCTCTGGCTGAACTTGGTTATGGCATTTGCCGACACCTTTCTTGTTTTCAGGTTAACTAATCCCCAGTTCTGGTTTATAATCGCCACAGCCTCGAGCCAAGACGTACAAGCAGGTTTACTCTCACTACAAGGTGTGTCTGGCGAAGAACAACACGGGGAACTGCCCGATGTGCAAAATCGGTCTGCGTCCGATTCTCCCGACTGACAGTCCACTTGCCTCCCCTGCATCGCAATCCGCGACGTCCAATGGTAACTCGGGGGCGAATGCAAGCAGTACGGCTGCGTCCTCCTCTTCCGCTGTGACGTCGCCTTCTGCTGGCAGCTCTTCGAAGAGAAGCAACAGCACCGTCACGCCGTCACCTCGATCGCCTTCCAAGAAGCAGCGCACTGGAGGTGGAAACAGTCGCGTCAAGTCTGCGGCGCCACTTCCTGACCCAGCAGCTCAAAGTGCTTCAGTTGACCAGCCAGGACACGATTTGACGCAGGCCACGGTTGCTGATATCCGCAAAGAAGCGGATGTGTTGACGCACACGAGCATCGACCTGGGCAGCGAGCGCCGAACAATGATGGATGGAGCGCTGCGGCGCAGACTGAATTCAGAGCATCTCCCCTGTAAGAAGGAGGAATGGATCGAGAAGGATTTATTTAATTCGGTGATGCTGCGAAACCAGATGCAGGAATTTGGACGACGCTACGGAGTTCAACTGGGAGGTCACACGAACGAAGTTATGTCGTATGCGCTGCACGAGTATCTGAAGCAAGTGATCGAAGAGATGGTGGAGATCTCAAAGCAGCGATGCGACGCGGAAGCTCAAGCGCTCGAAAAGATCCAGAAAATCGAAGAGGAAGAGAGCGGCGGTCCGAAGCACGTCGAAGTGACTGCGACGGACATCTTGCGCGTCAGTTGCGAAGACTCGTTTACACGCTCGCGACAAGAAGATCTCGCTCTGCGATCGCGTTTGTTGGAGGATGCGAAGCGCGAAGAGCTGGCAGAGAAGGAGCGCGCTAAGAAGCGAAAGAAAGTGGACCGAAGTAAGCTGAACCAAGAGGAGAAAGACGAAGCGGAGATGGACATCGAAGAGCTTGCAGTGAAAGATTTGAAAGACCGCCTCCTACAGGAAGACAAAGACGGCGTCGTGAAAGTGGATGGTCGCGTGAACGAGAGCATCTCGTCCAAGTTTACGAGACAGCTGGACAACCAGGTGACGATGGAAGACGCGACGTACTGGTTACAGAACCAGAAGCCGTACATTAGCCCCAAGCTTTTTGTCCGTGCTGAAGCTGCGCGCATTGTCACAAAGTCGCTCACGTAGGCAGTTTCTCAGAGTTCTATTCCTCGCCGCCAAGTCGCCCGCGAGCTTATGTTTCTTGTGGCGATAGCAGCAATACATCAGCGCGACTTGGTGATGCTCGCAATTCTTCTTGAAGAGCGACAGTAAGAAGCGAGCACAATTATCGGTAGTCAACCCACAGAAAATAGTACAAACACCATAGCCAAACAATCAAAACAGTTCCCCACAAATAAGTCCGGACGCTGTTTGCATTTGTTGTTATTTACTCAAAGCGGGAATGGATTTTTACTTCGCCCTTGACCTTCTCTGGAATCGTCATCGGACGGAACGCGTAGAGGTCCGACATGATAATCGCGCTTCCTGTGAACATTTGCATAGCAAAAAAAGCACAGCGGGACCGTCACCACGTATCAGAAACCATAGTTTCACACACAAAGTAGACATCCAACCCACCTGGAACGAGCGACGAGTCGGCGACAAACACGTCTTCGCCATTCCGGATCTCCACAAAGTGCGTGCGCTGCTTCACGCCTTTCGACTTAACCTTCGGGGGCGATGGCTTCGAGCGTCCGTTGGCGTCGAGTGCCATATCCATGCCCATGTACAGCCCCTCGCCCGTTTCCACAGCGATGTGGTACGCGTGCCAGGGGCACTTGACTGTGACTTTGCCGCCCATCTCTTCAATGTCCCCATTCGCTAGCGGTCCACCGTGGTCTGCACGAACACAATGAGCACATTAATATCCGCATTACATCCGTCAGCATACGTACACCTATCATATATTTTTTCCTTCAAGCAATCAGCACACTTGACGAGCAGCCAACACACGTACGATAGCAGGCTTGGTCCATGCAGTAGATCTGTCCTCGGATGTGGATGAGCATGACGCTGCGGTTCGACGACGGCAGCTGCACGCAGCGGCGCGATCCCTCGGGGATCTCGTCCGTCTTGCATACGAACTCGTACGTGAGCAGCTTCTGCGCGGCCTCGAGCGCCTCGGCAGCGGCGGCGTTCGTCGCCATCTTCGTCTGTTCTGGCGGTGCTGCTTCTGGTGATTGCGATTGCTATTGCGATGATGAAGATTGGGGATAATTGCGTCTCTTTTTAACGGCCCACAATGATCTATGATTGGCTAAAATCATTTACTTCACTTCCTATTGGCTGATAATAAATACCTGCGTATTTATAACCAATACAGTATATGTAAAACCATTTGACATTATATTATTGAATAAAATACCACAAAAAGGCGACACCTCTTTTCTTGCTGCCATTTTGGTTGTTTGGTAGATCCAGAGGCATAACGAACGAAGCGAAGAGCTCCGGAAACCGAGAAGATGCAGGTGGGAACCCCCCCGGACGCGGCACCACTGGCGGACGTCGAGTCCACACAGGAGCGCCTCGCGCGCGTCAGCCGCATGCGCACGCTCTCGGCGATGCTGGACGACGACGTAGATGAGCAGCTGCCGCCCGAGCTGCTCGCCATGTTCACGCAGAATAACGCGAAGCTCAAGGCGAGTCGGGCCGAGGACGAAGACCCGACGGGCTCTGCGGAGGACTTTCTATGCGTCGAGTGCCGCGCACACGAGTCGGAAGTGTTCTGTGAGCAGTGTCACGACTACTTCTGCGAGCTGTGCTACGGCGGGCAGCACCGGAAAGGAAACCGCAAGAAGCACACGTTTCAGCCGCGGATTGTCACGACCGCCACCACGGACAGCAGTACTTCCCAAGCGGCGAGTGCGTCTGTGACTGCAAGCGACGCGGTTGACGTGCGCATGCCAAACGATGGGGAAGACTCGAGCGAGGTGTGTGATGCGCAGTATTAAGTGCGATAGCTGGTTGGTTAGGGAACTCTTGGACTGATGGATGCTGTTCTTTCTGTTGTTGCTGATGTTCGCTTTCATTGCCAGGACGAGGACGACGACCTTGAAGGTGATTCGACTAGTAGTGACAGTGGTGCTTCGCCCTCCTCCTCCTCCTCCTCCTCCTCTTCCCGCCGCAACAACTCGCGTAACATTTGTGACTTGATGGGGCATTTCTTCTTAGGTGCAGGCTACCCGTACTCGTCGATCACCGCGCGACTCAAGGACAAGAGTGAATTGGCAGCAAACGCCTTTGCCTCGTCAAGCTCTGCTCAGGCAACGTCAGACATGCTCGAGCGCGCCAAGTACATCCCACTGCGACTCACATACGAAGAGCGCAAGCTGCTGCGCACGCTGGAAGCTGCGCTCTGTGTGAGCAACTACACAGACAAGCTGGACACGCCAGCGTTCCTGCCGCAGGCCAAGCGCGTGCGCATGCAGCTGCAGGATATCTGCGGTTTCCTCACGGGCATCGCTGTCGCGTCGGACTACAAAGCGGGTCAAGCTGTCTTGGACGAGAAGAATTTCAGTGAGCACAGCGAGTTCTACCAGGAGATCTTCGAGTTGGGTCGCCGCTACAAGATCATGAATCCGGAGAAAATGCGCGGCGAGTACGGCAAGCTCATGTACCTGCTGCAGGACGCGATGAGTCCGGAAATCCAGGACCTGCTCGGGTTCTCGTGCCACCAGAAGATCCGCACCGTGTACGACGTGCTGGAACAGGCAGATGCACTGGGCGTGCTGCGCGACGCGAAAATCGAGATTGCCACGATGGTCGTCGCGCCAGAGGGCAAATCCCGTCCGCAGATCCAGCGCCAGATCAAGCTCAAGGAGAACGCGATCCGCGAGATCAGCACGAACTACACAACCCGCCACATCTCGCGAGACGGCATCCAGCAGTGTCTCTACTCGATCGCGGACAACAACTACCACCTCTACTTTGAGCGCGACCCGATCGACCGCATGATCGCGTTGCTGACCGAGGTGTTCCACCCAGACAAGGAAGACGACGGCCACTCGCTCTCGATCGTGAGCGGCAACGACGGCGCGCGACTGTCTCACTCGCACGCGCGCCAGTACAACTACGTGTTGCAGTCGCTGACGCTCTGGCGTGAGATCGCGCACGACATGTTCCGCCTCTGGTGCCTCACGGACGATGACCTGCTCGCCGACGGCACCAAGTACGCGCTCGTGGATACGGGCCAGGGCCTGCACCGCATCCAGCCAGCGCCGCGGGTCTCGCGCGCGATGCACGTGATCCTGCACAGCACGCAGCGTCGCCTCGAGTCCTGGGTCGGCTCGAGTGTGATCCATCTGGGCGACAAGAATGTGCCAAACGCGCTCATGTTCATCGACAAGTACACGCAAGTGGGCCACATCCTGCGTCCAATCGTGAAGACCGTGGACGCCATCGACGCTTTGTGCTCGAGTTCGGCGGGTCTGAACCGGTACATCGAGAAGACGTTCGGCGGCGCGAAGAAGCTCAAGCGCGCGATCCTGGCGGACTTCTTCCGCGAGGCGTTTGACGGCAGCGGCGCCGACAACTTCTTCGAAGCCGGCTCGTGCATCGACGGCCGTCTCACGAGCGCCTGGAACTGGTGCTCGAACCTGCACAAGAAGCCGTTCTTCCCCGTGTTCAAGCTCGCGGGCTTTGTGGGTTTTGACGGCAAGTTCGGATAGAGAGATATAAGAGAAGTTGTGATAGAATGATGGATGAAGGGGAGCGAGAAATGGAACTCCACGGGTTCTGTATTTGGTATATTTGATTCTTTGTTGATCTTTTGGTTGATGTTAGTATGCTTCGTAGCTCCTCATTCACGGCTTCAGGTGGGCGAGCTCCAAGTAGCTCTCCAGCGCGGTGATGTGCGTGCAGAGGTCGTCGATGTACGTGAGCGCTGGGTGCACGCGTCGCTTCCAGATCTGCAGCTCGTACCTTTTGAGCACGGCCACGTCCAGCTCAGCCACTTGGTTGCCTTGATGGTGCAGATGCAGATCCTGGACAAGCTGGAGCCACGTGTCCATCGCGGCGTCGAAGAAGCCCACGTACGCCTTGTCACGCTCTTCGTTCTGGCCGTTGTGCCACTTGAACTTTCGAAACCAGCGGCGGAAGATCTCCACGAGCAGCTGGCGCTTCTGGTCGTTCGTCCACTCCTTTGCGAGCGTCTGCCTTGCTTTCTGAATATCCCCGTCGTGCTTGCGCATCAAACGAACCGCCAGCTGCACGCCGTCCTGCGAGACGATGGATCGGAAACGCTCGCTGACCGCCATGCTCACCTTGACGAGATTGCTGAACGCTGGGTCTGAGGAGCGCACGTCGTAGAGCACGCGCACGAGGTTCGCGACTTCCTGTTGTCCGTCGAACATCCAGAGCGGCCAGATGCGGCGCAAGCAGCTCACGAAGCGGTGCACGCGCGCCTCGTCCTTGTACTCGAAGGCAAAGACCTCGTGGACGTCCGACACATTCTCGAGAAAGAGCTTGACAAACAGGTTGTCGCCAACCACGTCTTTCGGCAGCTCACCCTTGAAGTTTGGCGTCTGCATCGTGTTCAAGAGACCTGGTGTCGACGGTGACTGGGTAGGAAAAAGAGTCTTTGAAGATGCGAGCGGGGTACTGGGAGTCTGCGGGGTCTTTGGCGGCTGGGCCGTCATTGCACGCCCCTCTGGAGAATGCACACGATGGTCTGTGAGCAGCAAGAAGTCCACAATCGCCTCATGACCCAGACGAACCGCAAGGTGTAGCAGCGTGTCACCCAGCACCAGTTTCCCCTGCTCGACCGCGGCGAAGAACTCCATTTTCTCATCCATGAGCGCATTTTGCTGCTCTTCGCGCTCCAACGAGTCGGTGATCGTGTCGATTCCCACCTGCTCCTGCATCACAATGTCCAGGTACGTGGCGCGCGAGATCTGCCAAAACAATTCATTAGGCAGCGTGAAAATAGTCGTCACTGTGGCAGGCTGAGTAGCATTCCCAATTCAATCAATTGAATTCTCAAGACAGAGATGGTGGCAGTGTGTTTATACCTGAAGCGCATTCAAAGAGGGGTCAAAGCATCTTCGAAGTGCGTCGAGGTCGTTCTTGTAGGCTCTCAAGACCTGCTCAGTCAAAGTCAGGGCTAGTTGGTCCACACAACGAAACATGCGCATACGCGGACGAGCAAGCTCAATCGCTCCCCACTTTCTCACCATTTGACGGAAACGCAGCGCATCCTGGGGTGGCGCGCTGTGCGTCTGACCCATAATGGCGGGACTGCTGTGCTACACAAAGCTGCGAAAGTTGATTACAATGTCAGTCTGTCGACCTTCGAACGTTTGAGAAGATGAGCCGTTTCTGAGTGGAAATAGTGCGACAACTGCAGCAAATAAACTCAATCTTCACGACACGGGCACATTATCGACATTGTTGTTGGCAGGACATTGCTGAAATTGGTTTGCCATTTAACAAAACATTGCTTCTTTGTGAGAATTAGAGAATTAACTGCAGCAAAACGTGTGGCATACATCACTGCGCCACTCCAAAACCTTCTTCTCCAACTTCAGGATTGGGTTCTCAGCAGAAAGTGTCGTTGAGCGCTTTTTCAAAGATCTCGAGCCCCAAATCGCACTCCTCCTCGGTCACAGTGAGCGGCGGCATGAAGCGCAGCGTCTCGAAGATGCTGGTCGTGAGCACCATCATGCCGTGGTCGAGACAAGACTTGGAGAGCTGGGCGGCGGAGCCCACTGGCACGACCTTCGAGTCGAACTCGATGCCGACCATCAATCCGAGTCCACGCACATCCTGGCATGTAATTTGAATCGGACATTGGCAAGCAAAAGAAGGTCAGTTTGCCAATTCTCCTGTACACAGTCACAGCGAGGCAACAGTTCCATTTGGAAAACGTACCAAGATCGGGTATTTCTCAGATGCCTTCAGGCGCTCAAGACCAGCGAAGAACTGTTTCCCGCGAGCTCTCGTGTTCTCAAGCACGTCCTCATCTCGAATCGCATCCTGAAACACATAAACACAATGGATATCGGACATTAGCAGGATTGTGGACCATTTAGGCTTCGTCAACATTACAACAGAATTACCACAGCACCTGAGTGGCGATCGCTGCTGCGCAGGAAACTGGATTCCCAGCGTACGTGCCGCCCATCGCTCCAGGAACCTGAGTTACAACGCCGACACGGGCAGTACCTCAGTCAGGCAGTGTTCAGGAACATTGGCGAGCATATAAGACACTCAGTAATACCTGTAGATCCGTGAGCTCCTTGCGGCTGGCGATCGCACTCAGTGGGAATCCATTGGCGATGCCCTTCGCGACCACCAGGATGTCTGGGACCACGCCAAAGTGGCCATCTGCGCAAAAGTACTCGCCCGTGCGACCAAAGCCGCTTTGCACTTCGTCCGCGATCATGAGGATGTTGTTCTCCGAGCAGATCTCGCGCACGCCTCGCATGAAGCTCTTTGGCGGCAGCAAGTAGCCGCCTTCGCCCTATATGATATGATAGCAAGTGACGAACAACCCTGTCACAGCAATAGCTCGCTGCCAGTAGGGAGAAAATGTCATTGGCTCCTTACCATGAGCGGCTCGATGAGGACCGCCGCAGTATCCGACGGTGCGGTTTGCTGCTTGAGCGCGAGTCTCAACTGGTCCAAGCACCACGCGCTGCATTGCTCTATTGGTACATAGCAACACAGTCCAGTTAGTAAGAAAGAAGTGTCCACATACTCCGCCATGACAATAGCCAGCAGCCAACCTTCGTCGTAGATGGGTCCGTGTACCGTGTACGGGTACGAGACGATCGTCACGCCGCTCATCAGCGGACCGTACCCAACGCTGTAGAGCGTCCTGCTTGTCGTCATGCTCATCGCACCAAACGTTCTTCCGTGGTACCCGCCCTAGTTGTTAAGTCAAAAAGGCATAGGTCCATAGGGTTAGTGAACTTGAGCTTTGTGTACCCCACCACAAAATGGATGCAGCATCATACCTGAAACGCGATGATGTTCTGCTTCTTGGTCACATGGCGCGCGAGCTTGACCGCGTTCTCAATCGCTTCAGCGCCACTGTAAGCATCCAGTGGTCGATTGCAAGCACACATACGAATACAGGTAGTTGGTCAGCAAGTCTCATCACAAACATGCTGTAGTAAGTAAGAGACGACGAGTAGTGCGTACGATGTCGAGAACACAAACGAGTTGAGGCCCTTGGGCATCACGGGCAGCAGGCGCTCAGAAAGCTCTAGGATCGGCTCGTGATACGCCACGTTCATCTGCAAGGCATAGTATACACGCTATCAATAAACATGAACGCAGCCAGGTTGCAGTTGCATCACGATAAGTAGACTCATACCATGCCGTGCGCGAGCGTCTCGATCTGCTGCTGCGCGGCCTGCACCACACGCGGGTGGCTATGGCCGAGGTTCGTGACGCACACGCCGCTGGTGAAGTCGAGCAGCTTGCGGTTGTCGCACGTCCAGACCCAGGAGCCCTTGCCTTTCTTCATCACGATGTCGAACGCGCGTCCGACGCCGCGCGCAAGCAACTGCTTGTTGCTCATGCTTGTATCTGCTGGTCTGTTGCTGGTGGTGCTGTGCTCTTGACTCGGCAAATGAGCGAATGACGCCATGATCTGCAGATCTACACAGAGACCCACGGAGTACTTACAGTACACACATTCGCCATCCGCCATCCGCCATGCATCTCTTGAGGTTCCCAGGTCATCACGACGCTTGTGTGCGTGTGTGTGTGCGAATGCAGCTTTTCGAAGTTGAAGCTCGTAAAAAGGTGCAAAGCTTAGTGCTTGGGATCGCGTAATTACGCTCAGATGTACCCATGTTGATATCCACCTCGAGTACAGTCAAAGCCGTGTTATACATGAAACTACTACATGCGTAACCATATAAATACGCATGTGGTCTGCACGTTTGAGATGTTATAAACCCTCTGGCAGCTAAACTACGCTGCGAGCTTATCCGGTACTCGAACGGTACACCTCTGCTTGGGTCCAATTTCAAATAGTCTAATCAGTCGATGTTGATGAGGATGATGGGGTGGCGGAGAGCTCTAGACACAGTTGTGGAGCGTCGCTCTTTCTAAGATCATCCCCAGTCCAGTCCTTGGTGCTATCAGCGTTTAAAGCGAAGCAGGTAGACACTCAGGTTCTCAACGACGCGACTCAGCCATCCTCGCCGTTCTGTTCCAGCGCTATGCGGCGCACACAAACGTGGACAACAAGAACCAACAATGGCGAAAATGCATCTCTCTCTCTCTCTTGTTCTATTATCCATGCATGTTCGAAAATCAAAATGCAACATACTACTTGCTCTACCTACACTCACTCAATGTCATTCCTTCGCTACTTCATCCGGTTCTTACTTGCAGAACGTGTCGTTGAGCGCTTTCTCAAAGATCTCGAGTCCCAAATCGCACTCTTCCTTCGAGATTGTGAGCGGCGGCATGAAGCGCAGTGTCTCGTACACGCTCGTCGTGAGGATCATCATGCCGTGGTCCAGGCATGCGCTCGATACCTTGGCGGCCGTGCCGTACGGCACCTTCTTGTGGTCGAACTCAATGCCGATCATGAGACCGAGGCCGCGCACATCTGAGATTGGGTACTTGCCCGAGTCCTTCAGGCGCTTGAGTCCCGCCGAGAACTGCTCGCCACGCGCGCGCGTGTTCGCCAAGATATTCTCTTCGTCAAAAACGTCCTGCACGGCAAGAGCAGCGGCGCACGAGACGGCGTTGCCGGCGTAGGTCCCGCCCATCGATCCTGGTGGCTGCTTGTCGGTCAACTCCTTTCGGCTCGCGATACCGCTCAATGGAAAGCCGTTAGCAATGCCCTTGGCGATCACCAAAATGTCTGGCGTGACATCAAAGTGACCGTTGATCGCAAAGTACTCGCCTGTTCGTCCAAAGCCGCACTGGACCTGAAAAGTGGCAAGAGTATCAGTAAATCACAGAGTGTGAGTCGCAAGCACACCAAATTTGCTCAATAGAAGCAGCTCGAGCGTGGTGCGTACCTCGTCAGCGATGAGTAGGATGTTGTTCTCAGAGCAGATCTCGCGCAGCCCCTTCATGAAGCTCTTCGGCGGGACGACGTAGCCGCCCTCGCCCATGACTGGCTCGATCAGGATCGCAGCCGTGTCAGATGGCGCAGTCTGCTGCTTGAGAGCCAGGCGCAGCTGGTCCAAGCACCATTCACCGCATTTCTCTGCATGAACGTAATGGACATGTTGACATTAGAAACCTTCACATCTCTTTATACACACTCACATGTGGCTTCATTCCATTACCTTCGTCGTAGATTGGACCGTGCAGCGCGTATGGGAACGGAACGACCGTGACGCCGCTCATCAGCGGACCAAAGCCGGCGCTGTAGATCGTCTTGCTGGTCGTCAGGCTCATGGCGCCAATGGTGCGGCCGTGGTAGCCGCCCTGAAAGACGATGATGTTCGACTTGCCCGTCGAGTGGCGAGCGAGCTTCACGGCATTCTCAACCGCCTCCGAGCCGCTGTATCAAAGATAAGTACAAGTACGATCAGTTAGTTAGCGCAATACTTTACATTGATACAACAACGCAGATACATAGACTGCTACGTACGTGCTGGCGAAGAAGAGCGAGTCGAGACCCTTTGGCATGTGCGGCAGCAAACGGTCCGTGAGCTTGAGCATCGGCTCGTGGTAGCCGATGTTGACCTGCGCGTGCACAAGCGTGGCAGCCTGATCCTGCACGGCCTTCACGACAGTTGGATGGCAGTGACCGACGTTCGTGACAGCGATGCCGGACGTGAAGTCGAGCAGCTTGCGGTTGTCGGCTGTCCAGATCCAACTGCCTTTGCCCTTTTGCATGACGATCTCCGACATGCGGCCGACGCCGCGAGCGAGGTGCTGCTTGCCCATGGTTGCGAGTTCTTGGGGGTGGTGGTGGTGGGGTGGAGCGTGGAGCTTGAAGGCGGCGGATGCGCTTGCGAGTGCCAGTTGGAGAATGAGTGAGATGCGGATGCGGAGGTTGAGTGAGTTGGTGTTGCCACTGCCGCCGCTGCTACTGCTGCTGCATCATCACATGATGCCGCTGTTGCTAGACTCCCTCAGATCGATGATCTCACACTTCTCACGATCCTTGCTTGGTCTTCATCTGCATCTTCGTAAAAACCCTTTCATGATTTTTGTTTGCAAACCTTTTTATAAACATGATACCCGTATGGATGTACTAGAGCAATAAAATAGCATTATACAGCCTTGTTCTAATATTTAGTGTACCCACAAAACGTCTGATGCATTATAACAGGTGAGACAAAATCGTAATTACGCATTGCACACCCCTTTCTATGCCCGAACCGCGTTCATGAGCGAGTCCATGCGCAAAAGCTGGAAATCTGGGAGCGTACGCGCGGGAACCACGCTCTCACAATGCTAAGTGCAACGCGCAGCGCAGGGCCAGCAGCAGCCGGTACGCGCCTGGGCTTCGAAACGCAAGTCAGTGAGCCTGGAAAGCGTACGTGTGTGTGAGTGAGTGCCGCGGCGGCATCTGGGAGCGTACGCGCAGGATGCCAGCAGGTAACTGAGTGGGAGAAAGTTCACGTGGTTTCTTTCAATGGATGAGAGCGCGTCTGGCAGGTGGGCTTGCTTGGGTTGTGGTATGGGGAGGAAGGAGAACAGGATCACGGTTGAAAGCTGGCGCTCGGCTGGACGCGAATGGACTGAGTAGAAGCAGCGAAGGTGATCCGGGTAGGCAGAATGGAGACGTAAACGATGCTATATCCGTGCTCGGAAGTGTAGACGTGCGTGGAGTTAGTGTGTACCGTGGGTATGTAGTATGTGTGTATGGTGCTGGAATGAATAGATGTGGCAGTTGAGTTGGAAGACGGCGATGAGATAAATAGAACGACATGTATTGCGATTGATTTGATTTGATTTGAAGTGTGTGCGTGAAGCGTAGCACCGAGCTGTAGTCGACCAAGAGCTCAGCACTGATTGGTGTTATCGAGATCTGCCAACCTTTGATCGAAGAGCTCTTCAAGTCGTCATCTTGGTCTCGTCATGGCGCCGTCGTGCTATTTCGCGCGGGGAAGAGCGGTCGGTGGCTCAGCTTCGCGTACAGATCGACAATCTACAGCACACATACGCAACACACGTGCACACGCAACGGATTCAAAAGAATCAGTGCTACTCCATTCACTTGTCAGCTTCAACTGCCGCTTTCGAATGGTGCAAATTTGCATGCAAGCGTGCTCCTGCTTCATCTGTGAATGCGGAGACATCATTGTGCGGCCCATTTCTTTTACTGTCAATTTTCTCTATGAGCGCAGAGGCTCTTGATGTCTGGGAACGCACTAGATAATGACTCAACCAGTATTCGACAAAGCCGATCCCCCCACACATGCACGCATCCATTTGCATCATGATGCCTTCACTCCGCAAAAGCGTTTTGGCAGTGTTCTAGGCTCCACGGTCCATAGCCAAAAGCAACAGACAGCCGCCCACGCAGCAAACTACGCATATAAGAATAAAGTATAGAATGCACGCACCTGCTGCAAGAACTGATCTTGTTCGCGCAAGAGCCCCACGACAGGACCAAGCCCGTCGCTGTCCTTGCGTCGTCGACTGCCTGTGAGCAAGGCGGCGATCTGCTCGGCGTTGCGGTCGATGCACTCGAGCAGCTCCTGCACGGCCACGAGCTCCTCCGGGGGTTGCTCGCCGGCCTTCTCCAGCTCGCGCAGCAGCGTGCGGCTGCCGTCCACGCAATCCTTGAGCGCCGCGCTGGCGTCTGAGGCAGACGTCGTCATGGTCAAAAGTGAAAGCGTTCAGATTGTTCCAAGGGGTATTTTTGGCTCAAGCAGGTATAATTTGTTGGCCCAAAATGTTTAGTAGCTCCCGATCTAAATCTAACCTGGTAACGGTTTGCTGTAGAATTGTAATACGATAGTAGCACACCTTGATAATTCAAAATAGTGATTTCCTCAAATTTGAATGTGAGGGTTTGTGTATACGTGTTTCATCCGGTTATACAAAACAAACTGTTTTAAACGTACGTTATAAAATATGCTATTTACGTATTTTGACTAAAATAACAAACTACTTTTCTCAGTCCCTGAAAAAAAGCATTCTCGCAATCAGAAGATGAGGGAGAAAAAAGGAGCTCTTCAAAGCTAAAAGCAAAGCGATCAAGGGGGCAAGCAGAGGAAGGAGATCAGGAACGCCTCTCTATCTCTCTCGCTCTCTGCATCTGTGTCGGTCAGCTCTATCTATCGCCAGCGTATCCCTGCGGTCTGTCCATAGTAGCACGGGTACCACCAGCACGTAACGACCATGTCAGCAGACTTCTTCGCGGACTGGAAGAAAGAGGAGGAGACGTTCAGCGGCTCCAATGGCGGCGGCAATTTCGACGCGTCGAGTGACGACAACTACGAGTCGCCCTACCGCGGCGCCGGTGGCATATCAGAACGAACTGGCAGCGTCGACGGCTACGGCGGCAGCAATGGTGGGGACGACTTTGATTTCGAGACGCTCGGCGATAGCTTGGGGGCGAAAGGCGCGAAAGAAGACGAACGCCCGATGTTTGAGTTGCGCGAACACGGGCTCAAGGTGTCGCGCAGGAAAGGGTTCACGCTTAGCTGCATGAGCGTAGGCAACGGGATTATGGCGCTCGGCTCGCTCGAGGGCATGCTGCTGCGCTGTACCGTGGACACGACCGACAGCTCCGGCACGGTCGAAGAGATCATGATCGAGCCGCGCATTGCGATGTCGAACGTGTTCATCGATCCGAGCGGTGCGCACTTGCTCATCTCGATGGAAAACGGATCGAACTTCTACCTGCACACAAGCACGAACCGCCCGAAGAAGATCATGAAGGCGCAGTCGATGAAGTTCACGTGTGTCGCGTGGGACCGACAGAGCGGATTGCCCGCCGGCACGGAGCCGATCTTGATCGGTACCGATACTGGCGCCGTGTTTGAGGCCGAGTTCGACGGCAAGGAGCGCTCGTTCAAGAAAGTGTACCAGATCTCCAACCAGGGCCCGATCGCGGGGCTGGAGTTCGAGCACTGGAAGACGTCCTCGGGCGACATCCGATACTACGTGATGCTCACGACCTCGGGCTCGGGCAAGCGACCGACGCGCATGTTCCAGTTCATCGGCGGCAACCAGGGCTTCGAGGCGCTCTTCAGTCAGTATACGAGCTCGGACAAGCTGCGCTTCCAGGAACTCCCTGGGGAGATCCCAAATGCAGACCTGCGCTTCTTCGCCAAGCAGGAGCGCGAGCGCGCCAAGTGCTTCGGCATCCTGACCGGCGAGGGCGTCTACCACGGTGACTTTGTGTTTGGCTCGTCCAGTACGGTCGACAACACGATCACGGGCAGCGACTTGATCTCGTACCACGGCAAAGCAGACAACCCGCGCGCGTGGACGGCGCCGATCTCGCTTGCAGTGACGCAGTACCACGTGATCCTCCTGTTTCCGCGCTTCGTGCAAGTGATCTCGAAGCTGAGCGGCGTGATTGTGCTTGAAGAGAACTTTGACTCGCGTGTGGGTACCGTGCACGGTATCAGTCACGACCCGACTTTCAACTCGGTGTGGATCCACTCGGACCGCCGGATCCTCGAGGTGACGATCACGGACGAAGACCGCAATGTGTGGAAGCTGTTCTTGAACAAGGCGATTGCAGGCAATGGCGACGACCGCGACTTTGAGCACGCGCTGTCGGTGTGTCGCAATGCGTGGGAGCGACAGCACGTGCTCACGGCGCAGGCGGATAAGTATTTCGAGAAGGAGGAGTATGACCGCGCTGCTGTGATTTACGCCAAAACGAACCGCTCGTTCGAGGAAGTGGCGCTCAAATTTCTCGAGAAGGAGACGCGCGACTCGCTGCTGCTGTTCCTGCTGCAGAAGCTCAAGAGCCTGGGCAGTGAGGACAAGACGCAGAAAACCGTGCTCTGCTCGTGGATTGTGGAGCTCTTCCTAGACAAGTTCAACGTTCTGAAGGGGAGCGCGCAGGATGTCGACGCACACGCGAACCTGCTGTTCGAGTTCAAGCAGTTTCTCCAAGATCAGAAGAACCACTTGGACCCTGCGACGACTTTCAACTTGATCGCTAGCCACGGACGCACCGACGAGTTTGTGTTTTACGCGACGCTGATTGAGGACTACGAGAAGGTCGTGACGTATCACGTGCACCGCGGTGAGTACGGTGCGGCGATTGAGCTGCTTCGCAGTGTGCCGACGTCGAAAGTCGAGGAGCTCTACTACAAGTACTCGCCAGAGCTGATCATTCACAAGCCGAAAGAGGTGTACGAAGCCTGGAAAGAGGCCGAGACACTGAACCCGACGCGTTTGATCCCATCGATCGTGCGCCACGTGCACCAGAAAGACGCGATCTCGAACAGCCAGAAGAGCCGCTCGGTGCTGGAGCTCGCGATCCGCTTTCTCAAGTTCGCGATCAAGCAGGGCAACTGCCGCGACCCGACGATTCACAACTACATTTTGTTTCTGCTGGCCAAGCACCCGGACGAGCGCCTGCTGATCAAGTTTATGCGCAAGACGCACAACGGCAAGCACCTGTTCGACATCGCGTTTGCGCTCCGTCTGTGCACGCAGAACGAGAAGAACCGCGCATGCATCTACATCTACTCTGCGATGGGGCTGTACCAGGATGCGGTCGAGAAGGCGCTGCAAGTGGACGTGAAGATTGCGAAGGAGATGGCGAACATGCCCGAGGATGAGGAGACGCGGAAGAAGCTGTGGACGTTGATCGCCAAGCACACGATCGATGCTGGCGGCGAGATCAAGGAGGCAATGGGCATTTTGAAAGAGAGCGGCTTGCTCAAGATCGAAGATATCCTACCGTTCTTCCCGGACTTTGTGCTCATCAATGACTTTAAGAAGGAGATCTGCGAGTCGCTCGAGGTGTACAACGACCGCATCGACCAGCTGAAGGAAGAGATGCAGGACTACACGCAGTCGGCTGAGCTGATCCGTGGCGACATGCAGAAGCTGCGCAAGCGCTGCGCGATCGTCTCGGGCAACCAGCGATGCGAGCTGACGGGACAGAACATCCTGGGCAAGGAGTTTTATTTGTTCCCGTGCTCGCACGCGTTCCACGCGACTGCGCTGCGCCAAGAGATGCAGAAGCACCTAAACAGTTTTCAGCGCCAGACGGTTAAGCAGCTCATTCAGAAGCTGAACGAGCTGTCGGTCGAGATGCCAGCGGCAGGCACCAATTTTTTCCAGCGTCCGCTGTCCGCGATCCCATTCCTGAACCTGACCAACAGCGAGAAAGAAGCGATGAACCCACACGGCGACAACGCCAATACTGCTGCTAACGCCAGCGAGGCGGCGAAGCAGACGATTGCGCAGGAGCGCGAGATGGTGCAGCAGAAACTGGACGAGATCATCGCGTCCGAGTGCATCTTCTGCGGCGAAGTGATGATCAAGTCGATCCACACGCCGTTCATCACGCCCGACGACGAGCTCTCGGAAGGCGCGGAGTGGACGATCTAAGCGAAGCATTCGATTATGTTGAGCACACTCCTTTCCTTTTTGCGTAAATCCCGTTCGTCATTCGTCAAAATACACACACACACTGAAAATATCAAGAAAAGAGAGAGAAAGAGTGTTGCGTATGTCGCTATGCTGAAGGCCAATGCCATTCTTACAGTCTTGACGTCGTGACGATCAGCGGAGCTCTTCAAGACGTAGGTATCCAAATGGAACTCTTCACAACAGAGCACTTCATGGTGGGGGTCTTACTTCGCCATCATCCCCACCAACGTGTTTTATTCTTTCTTTGTCCTTCGTGGCTTCTGTCTGAGTAGTCAGAAGCTGTTTCTGACACTGTACCCATTTTGATTGACAAGTGAAGAGTTATTTTTAGTCAACAGAATGATGGGCATTTCTCCCAAATGGCTACACTTCTCAACAAATGGGTTCCTCTCATTATAACCAGGAAGGCGAGTTCGCCCCCAAAGGCATCACGATCGTAAAGCGCGTGCTCAGCGTCTTCGGGCTGCTCCATTGATGAATACGTAGCTGAGGAGCTGCAGTATCGGCACACACATCAGCGCAGCAAAATAGTTCTGCGAGTTGGCGGCTGGAGATGTCACGGCGAAGTGGGAAATGCGGTCTCCAGATGGACAATGAGCACAGGTGCGTGGTGCTACTGCGATGATATCGACCATTGTAGAACACTCATCTAACAAGCCCCATATTCAGAGCGTCTCTGTCAGCACCAAGAGGTCCATCCCAAGACGTGCGCAAGCGAATGAGTGAGCATTCTAGCAACTAATTGTCTGTCGAATTCTGACAGCATCATCCTAACAATTTGCTCTGCATGTCGTCAGACGACATCTACAGTGAGATGGAGCAGAACTGGAAGAATGGGCACTTCCGCTTGCCGCTCAAATTTATCAGCTTTCACGACTCAGGTAAAGAATTTCCCATCTGCATCCATCAATCCGTCGATGGGCAAGATATCTGACTCCTGGGCGCATCATACACGATAGAGATCATGTTCCTCTTCGTGCGAGCAGCGATTGGGTACGTATTAGCGTTTGTAAAGGTGAAAACGCTCCAGAAAGACCACGCCGATCGATCGTTCGAGGATCCAAAAGTGCTCTATGACGGGTACTGGCGCGAGCGAATAGCTCAGGCGATCGACAACCAATCGAATTGCGCCACGGCGATGGCGTCCGCGTACGCGCGGCTGGTGCTCCACTGCAGCAACTACGAGAACCACAAGGAGGACGAGCATTTCTTCGAGTGCGTCTATTTCTTCGTGTGTTCTGTGGTGAAACTGAACATCCCGCTGGACTACTGGAAGACCATGGAGGAAGAGCTGGGCTTCCTCTTCCGAGGCGCGCAGTTCAGCTCGAACGTGAAAACGCACACGACGACCGCGCACAAAGAGTCTGCCGCTGTAGCGACGGCTGAGAAAGATTCGCAGAGAGGCTTTGGATGTGCTTGGTCTCCGGCAAGCTCCGCGGCCAAGAAAATCCAAAGCCTCTCTGCGAATTCCGAGAAGGACAGCAATCGCGGCGTGGACGTGATCAAGTTCGTGCTCCCAAAGACCCAGCGAGCGTCGTATTTCACCGAGTCCGTGCCGGTGAAGAAGATCGTGTCGGAAATGGACGCGACGAAGAGCAGAGCGGCACACAATATCGAGATCTCGCAGGCGATCCGTGAGCGGATCCAGAACCAGAAGAGCAAGGCCTACAAACGACAGCTGGAAGCAGGTACGAAGAGTTACATTTGATGTGAGATTAGCCCAATGGTGGCTTAATCATGTGTGTTTGCTTTTTTCTATGCAGTGGTGAGTCCGCGACAAAGCGTGCGACTTGAAATGGCGGATCCCGCAGCACTGGGGGCCTCAGCAGCGATGACGATTATCGCCAAGTCGCCCAGTGGCACGCACCGAGCGAAAGGACTCGTGAGTCCTCGGATCTCCATGAAAACGACCTACACGACGCGATCCCCAGCGCTGAACCACCTCTTGCCTGCCACCGAGGTATAGAACAACCTCCTTGCAATATTGACTCACAACATTCTTGGTAGCACCTGACCGTGTTTCTGATGCATCCCAATTTGAAAACAACCAACGTAGGAGCGCGTCCGCCTCGTGCTCATGTAAGGAGCTGTGTCGGCATGAAATGTCTCGTAGTCTATTGCTCGCTCATACTTTGAATCCGCCACCAATTTCCCGCAAACCGTAGGGACTACGAGCAAGAGCTGCAGCAGAAACTCCAGGCGGTTCGGTGTACAAGTCGCAGTCCGCGGCATTCGGAAGAGCTCCTCGTATGCAACAACAACAAGAATGCGTCGAGCCACAATCGCCACCAAGCAGAACGGCTATCAGCATAGGAATCAATTCGTACAGGAGCGCTAATTGAATAACTTGGCAAAATGAACCTTTTAATTACTTCTACTGCTGCTTACTGCGTACGCGTGTTCTTCTAATGCTGCTGCGTGTGATGCTGCTGTTATTGAGCCATAGAGAAAGGAGTTTTGGGACAGCACCGTGCGCGGAGCCACTAACTTATAATATCGAAAAGAAAGAAGAGGAGAGGGAGGAAAAAAATGACGAAATACTCTCACCACTGAGCCAACGAGCGCTTTACTTTTTCGCTGCTGTCGCGGAGGAGCGGATCCCACTGGAGGACAACGAGCCCGACGACCGAGTTGAAAGCGGTCGGCGCGACTCCAGTCGAGACACAGAAGACGAACTTGTGGCGCTTCTAGGCGCAGCAGAGGACGAAGACGGTCCAGCGCTTGATGCGAGAGAGCTCGCGCGTCTTAGCGGTGTACGAGGCGCTCCCGAAGACGTCGTCGATGGAGATGCTGCTGTTGTGCTGCTACTACCGCCAAGCGAGGTTCGTGGCCGAGCGATTCGACTCGTAGCCGATGCTGGACTTTGTGGCACAGACGATGGCGACGACGAAGACGAAGAGGATGCGAGCGGCCTCCGACTCGGCAGCGACGTCGGCGCCTCTCGCGACGATCGAATCGTGCGCGACGACAGCGTCGACGCCGAGCCACGCGTCGGCAAGGTGGATAGCGATTTGCGACGCGTCTCTTTGTCCAGCACCGTATCGTTGCTAAATGAGGACTGGCGCGTACTCGCGCTCAGCGACTTCCGCGCCGCAATTCGTGTCGCTGACGCTGACGACAATAACGACGAAGAAGACGTCGCGGGCAAACTCGCAGCAGACGCATTCGAAGTTGTGCTGCGAGTGGACTTGACCGACGGCGTCGGGCTGGACGGCGCCAACGGCAGATCGCCATTTCCAAAACCGTTAAGAGACCCCGGAGACGAGGCCAAGTCGGCCGTCGAATAGTTCAGCACATCATTCCGGTCCAAGTTCTCCTGCATAGACGTCACTTCGTCCCGCAGGCGGCGCTCGAGCTGCTTGGTTCGCTCGCGCTCGTCGCTGAGCTGCTCGCTCTTGTAGCGACATTCGTCCTTCCATTCGGCGAGCTTCTCTTCGGCGGACTTGAGCTTCTTCTCGAGCGCGTGCGTCTCGTCCTTGAGTTTAAAGATCTCGCCCGACTCGACACTCGGACGCACGGCACCCATCTGTACCTGGCTCACGCGTGCGCCGAACTGGAGCGAGCACGTCGTCTCTTCTACATCCGCGTCGTCTGGACTCAGTTGCAGCATCAGCAGAGTCTTCGACTGGCCCGAGAGCATGTCGCGCAGCATGTACGTGAGCTTCGAGTTGCGGTACGGGGTGTGCTTGGCCTTGTGCTGCAGCGCGTACACGACGTCGCCGAGCGCCGAGAGCGACTTGTTGATATGCTGCGTCTCCTTCAAGCGATCACCCTCCACCTGACTGCGCGAGATGCGCTCGGAGCCCGCAAGGTCCACGAGACAGAGCGTGCTGCGCTTCAGCTCGAGCGTGTCGCGATGCTGACTCTCCAGGTGCAAGTACACGAGCGCGTGGGACCGACTGCTCTCGAGGTTCATGCTCGTCGCGGCGATGTTGCGGTTCGCATTACCCTCGGTGAGCACATCGTCAACGTGCGACCAGAGCGTGACGCTGCGTGCCGTGATCTCGGTCTCGTTCTTGATCGCGGCGCCTTTGCCGCTGCGACTCGAGTCTTCGTTCAGCAAGTCCAGGATCTGGTCGTTGTAAATTTCAACCATGCTCACCGAGAGCGTGTCTTTGTACGTCAGCTGGCGCGCGTTCACGACCGCAAACACTTGCTGGAGAGCACGCGGGATCACACCTTCGTTCTCCTTCACATTCCGATTGCCCATCATCGTAAACGTCTTGCCTGTGCCGGTTTGCCCGTACGCCATGATGCACGAATTATAGCCATCCGAGAACGACATCACGAGCGGTTCGATTTGCTCGTAGACATCGGTCTGTGTGCTCTCGGGTCCAAATACGTGATCAAAAGAAAACTCCTTCGCGCCGCGCTCAACGAGCACGCTGTTGGGCTTTGGGCGTAAGAGCGCGATCGAGTCGCGCATTTTTGGCGGACGCATGCGACAAAACACGCGGATGCGGCCCGAGAGCTCGTAGTACTTCTCAGCGATGAGCTGGCGCTCGGTCTTCTCCTCCAGGTAGCTGTCCTGCAGGATTTTCTCGCGGCGGCGCACGTCGCGTGTCACCTGGTCCATCAGCTCGATCGCTGTCTGGTTCAGACTCTCGCGCTCAAGATACACCTGACTACGCAGCCGTTGCAGCTCGGTCGCGAACTGCAGCACGTGCAGCTGCGCATCCGCCGCGATCTTCTTCATGCGCGCGACTTCAGTCGCCGCGAGCACCGCCTGTTCGCGCAAGAGCTCATTCTGCATGTACAGCTTCTCGTACTCGACCGTCGTCTTCTCGAGCTCACGGACGTTCATGCGCAGCGTCGTGTTTTCATCCGTGACGCTATAGTACCAAGTTAACACAAACAGCAAAGTCACAAAGGCATGAGCTCCGAGATCATATCATCACCGTGTACTTCATAAACAAACAAACGAATGCAGCGTACCTTGACTGAAGTGATCGCGCGGCAGCGAGTTTTGTGTTCAGTCGCTTCATTTCAAACTCGAGCTCCAGGATCCGCGCCTGGAAGATCGCGGCCGAGTCGTTCGGGTCGGCGCCTAGCCCTTGCTTGATCTTCTTGTTCTTCTCTTCCTCTTTCAGTATCCGCGTGATCTCTTCCATCAGGTCCTCCGGTTGCATCTCGTCGTACTGCGGGATGTGCACGGCCATCATGTCAAACTCGCGGTGCGAGAGCACGAGGTTCACGTACTCGTCGCGCTCTTCGACCTTGAGCGGCACCTGGATCACGTCGCGACCGTACATGACGTTCGGGTCGCGGCTGCGCTTCTCGAAATCCTCGAGCGCACTGATCGTGCGCGGCGAGAGGTAGTACGACGAGCCGGCATCCTGCTGCTGCTGCTGGTTCGCCCCTCGGTGGTGCAGAGGCGGTGACGGTGGCGGAAACGCACTCACTGTCGCCGCGGCAGCGGCTGCACCATCAGGCGTCAGCAGCGATGGACGCACTAGCGTGTATCGGGGCGGTAGCTCGGCTGTTGTCATTGCTTTTGATCCGCTTCGCACGCGAAAGAAAGTAACCAATGTTGTTGCTGGCAGGCAGATTCGCTCCTGCGCGGCTGTTTCTTCTTCGGTGTGCAGCTCGGCGCGCTATTAATAAACACAAAGGCGCTGACAATGAGAAAAATGAAGCTTCACTGCCTGTACGCGAGGTGAGCCGAGGCGAGGCGCGTCTTCTTCTTCGCGTCGCGCTCAAGTCTCTCCCAGAGAGATGCGCTCGTTGCTGTTTCTTTCTTCTTCACTCTACTCGCCCACGTTCTTTCTCAATGAAAGGAAGGCAGCAGACAAATGAAGATACACGAATCTTACTCCTGGCGGTGGATGAAGAGGGCGGCCCTGCGCACCGCTTCGTCGTCCGTTCCTGTTCGATTGGCGATCTGTCGTCGTTGGCGGTGGCGGCAGGCTGCAGGTGGGTGGGGCTGAGTGTGTGTGTGCACCGTGCCCTTCCTGGCTTGTCTTGTCTATCAGACTGACTGCCTGTTTGTATGTGTAGCTCCTCAAAAATGCTGGCACACAAGAAGCGGGACTTGTGCGTGAGTACTGTCATCTTTGTTTTTACATGCTGAGGAGTTTCGTGAAGGTTAGCGTTGAGCATTTGGATCAGTTTGTGTCTCTTTATTTGCATAAATGGAGAAACGGCATGACGGAGTACTCGGAAGGCTGGACTGTCGAATGGACACTCTTTACTCACCTGAACTTTTGGGTTCCCTCAAACAGCTGCGAATTGAAGGACATACAGCGATGTGATTGGCTAAAAATGCCTGAATTGAGCCCTCTAATGGAGACGGGCTCAGTACGGTACGGTACGGTACCTTTGCGAGCTCCCGCCACCTTCACATGGAGATGACCCGCAAGGCGACTTGAATGGCAATGGAGACGCCAAAACAGAAATTGAGATTCCGTGCGGCTGAGTGTGTGTCGGATTTGTGTATCCACCGCATGAGACGCGCAGGTTCAGAACGCTGATTGATGTCACGACAACCAGTCGATCCTTGAGTTGCAGGACATGCGCTGTCTGAGCAATTCCGCGAAGAAAGTAGAGTGGAGAGGTTTGGTAGATTTCGTGCATCACTTCCTACCATTAGGAGAATGCGGGGGAATGCTTCAACGCTGGGCTACGCCTGTAATTAATAGCTGCTTTGTGGGCCTGTCTCTCAAGAAAAGCAATCCGTGCCAAGCCCACAGACATTGCACGCTACGTTGTCTGGCCACGAACCAAGGGTGATCACTGAGCAATGAGAGAACGCAAGTAGTTTGTGTATATGAGATGCGTTTTATTGCATTGTCCTGTTATTTGTTAAACCTAGTTTCAGCGCGGTCTCTCTCACGAGAAGAGAGCTCGCAGCCGAAACTTGTTCAGAGTTCCCACGGGAACAACCCGCGTAGAAAACGCTGTCCGAAGCGAATCATGGGAGACAGTAGTGACTCAGAGAGTTCCTGCTTACGCCTTGACCGAGCTCTTGCGGCTCGAGCGACGCTTCGCGACTTCACTGGCACGACGCTCTTTCTGCTCCTTAACGCGCTGCAGTGCCATAAGGCGAATAAGGAGCAGGATCAATCCCACATACAAAGTAATGATGTTAGCACCTCATCCAGGTATCCGACAACACTCAACAGCAACATAACAGCACACGAACCTGGGCGTGGAGGCGGTTGTACTCAGCGGCCTCACGGGTGACCTTCTCGCGCTGGTTGAGCTTCTTGAGCTCAATCTCACGCTTGTGGTGAAGGGTACGTGGGGTCACGAGACGCTGGATCTTAGGGGCCTTGTCGTTCTTCTTGCCGGTCTTGGAGTCGAACTTGCGGCGCACGACGTACTTGCGGACATCGTCTTCCTTGGTCAAGTTGAACAACTTGCGGATGTTCGAGGCACGCTTTGGTCCGAGGCGACGTGGGATCTGCACGTCGGTGAGGCCTGGGACTTCGCTGTCGCCAGCCTTGACGACCACCAGGTTGAGCACCGAAAGGTCTGGGCCGACGATGCAACCACGGACCGACTTGCGCTTGCGCTCACCCTTTCGGCGTGGGCGGTAGCAGTTCTTGCCCTTGGACAGAAGGAGACGGGCACGGCCGTTCGAGAGCACACCCTGCTTCATTGGGAAACCCTGCTTGTCGTTACCGCCCGAGATGCGGAAGACGAAGCCCTTGAATTCATCACCAAGGACGTCACCCTCCACCTCCTGGGAGATACGCTTTTCGTAGAAGGCGCGGAGCTTCAATTCATCATCGATGTCCAACACCTTCTGCGCGGCAGTGGCTGGGTTAGCAATGTTGAGCTTCATGTTTATTGACTAGGCTGAAAGAAGGAATGGACAATCACAAAAAGCAGACAAGAATGTTAATAAACATGAACCTGGCTAGACACGATGACCTGCAATTGCTGTGCTGGTGCGAGCGAGCTGTGGTTGGTTACTCGTGGCGGTATGCGAATCATTTAGACCGCCTTCAATCGCTGCTGTCGGCATCACAATGAAACCCGAGCCAACGAGCACCCACGTAGCCGCACCAGCTGCTTCAAAACCTTATCATATTCGCGCGCTTTCTTACCTCAGGAGACAACAAGGACAATGATCGACACCAAGCTCGCATCCGCTCCAAGCTCGCCGCCAGCTCGCCACCAGCAGCTCAACAGCCCCCACCCAATCAATTCTTCCTCCCACCTTCCCCACAAACTTTGGCTCGATCTCCAAAACCGCATCTATCTATTTGTATACTACATGGTTGTGCCTTTTTTAGTTTGGTGCATCCAGACCAGTCAACGTTGACGCCTTGACTCGTTTAAGTATCGATTTTGCTTTGTCTAAACCTAATCATTGTGTAACCGGTCCGACTTGGAAGTTGAACCGTGGCGGCCCAGAGCCCCATGTTTGAACCGACCTAACCTTATGGTCGGTTTGGAGCTCTTGGTGAATTCCAGCGGTTCTCTTCTATCTGGTCGTGTCTATTGCATTGCATCCATCTCACCCACCACAAAGCTTGATCAGACATCAGACGAGCAGCACCAGCAAGCAGCATGGGCAACCAGAACAGCACGCCTGCCAAGGCGTCATCGTCTGCCGCTACCGACGGCTGCCCAGTGCCGCACAACGAGCGATCCGCACCAGCGCCTGCTGCGGCTGCGACCGCCAGCACCCCAGAGGGTTGCCCTGTCAAGCACGACACAGCAAAGAAGCCTGTGGCGGACGTGCTCGGCGGCGGCTGCCCAGTCAAGCACGACACGACTACTGCGGCGCCGAAGAATGGCTCCGACAAGGAGATCTACAACGTGTACGGTCAGCGCATTGACCCGACGAACATGATGCCATACAACCCGAACCAGGAACCAAACGACGAGCAGCGCTACCCGCTACCACAGGAGCGCGTGCAGTCTACGATCCCAAAGGGCGGCACTGAAGGCACGTGGCTGTACCCGTCGGAGCAGATGTTCTTCAACGCGCTCAAGCGCAAGGGCAAGGGCGAAGACGTCCATGAAGCGGACCTGCCTGCGATAGTGTCCATCCACAACAACATGAACGAGCGCGCGTGGGCTCAGGTGGAGCACTACGAGAAGGTGTGCCACCCAGAGTCGGACCCGAAGCTGCTCAAGTTCTGCGGACGCCCTGACGACCTCACGCCCATCGCGTGGGTGAAGAACTTACTGGGATTCGGTAAGCCTTTCGACCGTCACGACTGGACCATTCTGCGCAGTGACGACACGAAAGTGCGCTACGTGATCGACTACTATTTTGACGACGAGAAGACCGCGGAGGACAAAGTGCCGGAGTTGCACTCTGCGTCAAGCGTCAAGTCGATCTCCATGTACGCGCGTCCAGCCGTGGACTCGCTTACTGACCTCGTGGACCGCGTGCGCTTCCCATTGTTGGGGTTCATGAAGGGCATGCAGGAGCCTGACATCGCGGCGCGCAGTGCGCTGGTCGAGAAAGCGCAAGAGAAGGAGGTCGTGGAGACGCTCACCGTGCAAGAAGTGGAGCAGACGTTTGCGAAGATCAAGGAATCGTGCAAGAACTGCTTTGTCGACGTGAAGACGTGCCAGAACGAATTGGATTGCTCACAGGCAGCCACGATGCTGCAACTCTGCATGGGCCAGATTATCTGCCCACCGGAAGCGAGCAAGTTCAAGCAGGCGCTCAAGACCGGCGAGGAGACGCACATAGAATCCGCGTTTGAAGCCATGAACAACAGCCTTGAGCTGTTCCAAGAGCGAAGCGCCACCGCGATGCGAGAGCAAGCTGCCCGCGAGGCCGCCGCTGCCGCCACCACATCTGGGTCGAAGAACTAAAACCAGAAAAGCACCATTATTCCCGCTATCTTGTAGCTTGTGAGAAAGATCGCGTAGACAAATAAATATACCTCTATGATGATATCTACGATTGAGTGGTGCATTCACTCATACCAGTTGATCCTGGCGTGATCAGTCCTCCTCCTCCTTCTCCTCCTCGTCATTGCAGACGATCACTTGGCCTTTCCGGTCGACGTACTGGCTGCGCAGATGCCCCGCTCGCTGGTCCTCCACGAGAAGTCGACCAAACAGCCTCTCCGCTGCACAGCACAAGCACAAACACCACTGAGTCAGCGCAACAATAGAAAATAAAAGATCCTACTGGGAGTAATGCATACATGAACGTACGTGACTGGGACCAGTTTGCAGTCAGCGCGCCTCGCCCTTGCCTCAGCAGCGCCTCGCAGCCTTTTCTCGCACGCTCCCGAGCTCTCGTGCGCTCGATCACGTCGTAATTGAGGAGGATCCGGTGGAGGTTGTCGTGGTTGCTCTCCTTCGCATACATCACAGCGCTCTTGCCGTGGCGATCAAGCGCAAACGCGTTCGCACGATACCCCAAGAGCAGCTTTGCGCAGTCTTCGAGCCCAAACCTGGCGCAGACCTGCAGCGCTGTTTCGCCAAAATTGTTCTGCACAACACGCACAAAGCACGTTCGAGTGTTGCCACGACACACAGAGCTCAGTCAACTCATGCAACTACACACAGACACGGTCCAAGTGCACCAAACCTGCGCGTTGACGTCGACCTTGTGAGCTATCAGAGCTGTCAGGATGGCGAACGTGCTCTTTGCTCTCACTGCCAACTCTGCGACGCCTTTCAGACTGCTGCTGCTGGCTACAGCATGACTTGATTTAGATGATGTCAGCCACTCACTCCACAGAAAATGCAGCGCGCTGTCTCCATTCGCAGTCACGAGGTGGACGACAGCGCCTTGCTCGAAGAGCTCTGTCACCATGTCAACGCACTGGCATTTGCAAGCCGCCATCAGAGGCGTCATGCCGAGTTCTTTGTCTGGCACAACGCGCAGTTGGGATGCTGAATCGCCTGTCTTTGTGATAGCGAGACGCACTGGAACGTTTACGTCGACGAACGAATGCGACTTGAGCCACGCGACGACTTCACTAGCAGCACACACACACACACAAAGAAAAAAAGAAGGTAAGCTTAACAATTGGGTTCATCTCTCCATAACACATCTCCATTGCTCACCGCTTATGGGACGCATGGAGCAGCGTCCAGAATTGACTGAGCCCTTCTCCGTGCTGAACCTCGATGAATCGGATCTGGCGATCGACGTGGGCCTGGTTCACGTTTTGCTCCTCGTTCTTCAAGATGCCAGTCATTTTGTCCACGTAAAAGTCCAATTTCCGGTATGCAGCACCTGCACCGAAATCGTTGCCGAGACTAAGGCTCCTCTTCATCGATTCGGATTTGGCTTTGCCCACGTTAGCACCAAAGGACTCGTGCGAATAAGGGTTCGCTGTGAGCGTGTTCGTCAAGAGCAGCTTCTTCTTTGCTGCAATGCAGAGCTCGCGCTCCTTCTCGATCTTCAGCTGCGCTCCTGCGATCGGATACGAATGCTTCATATACCGCGCGTGGTACTTGCCTCGTGTGTTTAAAGGCGCCATGCCTCGCAGCGATTGCTGCTCTGCGATCAAACGCAGTGTATCTGCGTTCAGATCGTCGACGCGCGAGTAAATACCTGGTAAGCTTGTGTGTTGCGACGCGGTCTGCTCTTTCGCGGTGGTTGATGCTAGCGGATGTGCCGCTGCGTGGAGTAGCGCAAGCGCATCGTTCTGTTTTGTACTTTGGATGTCTTCCAGTCGTTTTTGGATCTCTACTTTATCGCACTCCTGTTCTTGCAGCCGCCGCTCCTGCTCACACGCGTCCATTTCATCCGTTCACGATTAGAATATTTTGAGCTAGCTGCTCCAACACAATGCAACGCTGAGGGCGAGGAGAGAACTGTACCGTCTCGAGATGCTGCTTCTGGAGCAGCATCTCGCGGTGACGGCGCAGATATTCGCGGCGGCGTTGCTCCACTTCGTCTTCTTCCTCGCCGCCGTCGTCATCATTGAAGCTCTTCCTCATCTTCGTCTACACTCCACCCAATAATTCACCTGCATGTAAATCAAAAGGTGTTCCGTGAAGCGACGCGAGCACTCCAAATAGAGCGCTCTACTCGTTTACCCTCTCGAATAGAAGCCCCTGTGTGTTAAAGCGTTCATATTAGTAGTCCGTGGCTGCTTCAAAAAATTCAAAAGAAAATCCGCTTAGTTCCGAGGATTAATCAGAGAGAAAGGGGGAGGGAAGTGACCATAACTCCTGCTGTTTTGCTTGCTGTTTTGCTTGCTGTTGCTCTTCCTGCGAGCATATTTCCCAGCAACGACAACTCGGGCTTAAAAGCCTGAACGTCATACACAGACAGGAAAGGAAAGCCCGCACCCACTCGCGTTGTCGCGCGACTGCAACCGAGAGAGAGAGACCGCGCGAATGACGATGCTGCGCCCGCGTGGCAGTCGCTCACAGGCGGCGACGCGACGTCTCGACGGTCGTGGCGGTGGCGGCGGCGTCGTCCTGCTGCTCAATGGTGGCGCGGCGTCCTCATCATCAGCCTCCGCCTCCTTTGTGGTGGACGTACTGAAGGACCCGGCGCAGATGGCGCTTCTGCTGGTGCGCGCGTGTGCAACGGCCACTACGACCACGACCGGTTTTTCTTCAACTTCATTGGTCGACGATACGACTGAGCCCACTGCTGAACCGAACGCGCAAGAAGAAGAAGAAGGTGATAATGATGAGGAAGAAGACGATGATGGAGTGGGTGACGAGGATGAAGACGCCGAGCGGCTGGAAGAGGAGAACGACGACGATGACGACGATGTAGCAGATGCCGTGGATGACGATGACGACGACGACAATGAACGCGTTGCGAGTGGACAGGTCGTGGCTGATGATGCAGAAAGTGGTGAATACGAAGAAGACCCACTGATGCGCACAGATGTCGAAGACGGCCTCGAAGCGATGGCGGCAGCGCTCGAGCTTGCGACGCAGATTGTCGAGCAGCTGAAGCTCAAGATGCTGGTCAAAGCTGGCGAACAAATGGACGAGAGTGAGAATCCAGAGCGGAGCTTGCCCATTCCAATTGGGGAAACCAACAGAACACGAAACAATGGCACCGCTCGCGGCAGTAGCAACAATTTGAGCAAGGCGGGTGTGCCAAGAGTGAAGGCTCGAGCAGTTAGCAACTCACAATGCGCGAACTGCAGCAAGTCGTTCAACGCGTTCCATCGCAGTAGAAACTGTTAGTCGCGTCCCTGTCCTGCTGAAACCATGCTTTTGACGTCTGAATACTAACGTTCTGGTGCTGTCTCCACTTTGTGTTACTGTATTAGGCACATCGTGCGGCTACTCCTACTGTGTCAAGTGCGTCTCTCGCCGCCAAGTTCTCCCGTCGTGCTTTGGCTATAAAGACGAAACCATGCGGGTGTGTGAACTCTGCTGCTCATGGTTTCAGAAAGCTCTGGAGAGATATTTCGATGTGATGGAGCTCTCCAAATCCCCCACGGACCAGGAGCTTCCAGTTCCCACGAGAGTCAGCATTGTCGCCCCAGAAGTGCGATCACCGACGCTGGCTCCATCATCACCAGTAATCGCTTCCAGTGTCAATGGTGATGAGGAAACAAGCGAAGAACCTGTGAAATTACGTCGCCGACAAAGTCGACACTCAATATCCATTCCAGCGTCCCAGAAGAACTCCTCGAAGCCTTGGTTCAGCGGTCATTTGCGTGCGATGCATGTCGGGGACCGCTTACCAAGGAAGAAAACCAAAACGGATGGAGATTTGGCGAGTGCGGATGACGAGAGTGGTGATCAAGATGTTCGGTGCGCACAAATTTCTCGGAGTTATGATCCTTCGGTAATGGTGTCACCATCGGCAGTAAGCGAGCGTTTGCTTACGGGCGATGAAGAGAAGGAGGATGATGATGAGAGTGTTGACCACAAGGAAGACGAGGAAGCAGCTGGAGCATCTGAAGCTGAGGTTGTGAACGAAGACGAAGACATCTTTCAAATGGAGCCAGTGCTGACGTCGGTGATCAAAGCTGTTCCTGTCAAAGTTCCTGCTATTGGCGCCAAGCATGACGATGAAGATGAACATTCCCTTGGGCGTTGCCGGCGGTACAAAGCCACGAAGAAATCCAAGTTCACGCGGTCAGCGAGCTTTGACTTTACAAATTTGAACTCTGTGTCGCCAAGTTCTTCGACGACGTCGATGCCTGGACTTGCAAATGAGGAGGCCAGCGACACATCCTCTTCTCGGTCTGGAAAGGGAGCTGCTGGCGCTGCTAACAAAACTTCTCTGCCGCGACCGAAGTGTTTCGATGACAGCGATATCGTGGATTCCCAGGCAAAGGCAGATGCGTCAGGCGACAGTCGAACAAATGATGCTGATCTTCCTGCAACAGTGCTTCGCTTTGCAGTGTACAAGGTTGGAGGAAGCGATAGCCAGAGTTTGCGACGAACGCTCGGATTTGGTAAAGCAAATCCTGTGCTGGATCGCTACAGTCTCGAAGTTGACTGCAGCCAGGGGATCGTGCGCGTGAAGTCTGTGTTTATGCACCGGTTTTGGTCATTTCACTGCGATGCGGTCGAGCAGCTCACTTTCGGGGCATCCTCAAGGACTGCTCGACTCGTGGTCCAGAGCGGAGTACATGGCAACCAGACTCACGAGCTGCAGTTTGCAAATGAAGAAGAACGTGATGAATTCAAGCAAGCGGTCGAGAACTGTCGATCGACGAATCTGCAAGCAATGCGACGGGCATCAGTCAATGCCTTACTGTCCTCGTCTCCGCAGCTGGATTCTTCTTCTGTGCCCGAGTTTTCAGCTCCAGATGATATTGCAACTGCGTTAGATGCATTGGCTCAAGCCGAGGCTCCTGACGACAACGTGAAAGGCGAAATCGGAGCGATCGATGGAAACCAAGACACTGGGTACAGATTGCAACTACTTTCGGGTGAAGTTGTGGTGAAAGGGACCGAGTTCCCATCGACGCTCTTGATTGGACCAGTTGGAGACAACAACGAGGCGTCCCACACATGGGGTCGTATTCGTGGCGTGGTCGCAGTGACGAATTTCAGAGTTTTATTCGTCCCGTCTGAGCAAGGCTACGTTCCATTTCGCACAGCACTGCAAGGTGCTGCTCCGTACATTCCCTTGTTTGCAATCACGTACGTGCAAATCCTGTATCCGGGCGGTCGACGATCCAAGTCATCTCGAGCTTATTCGACTGGCATGCCATCCATTATTGTTCTGAACTGCAAGGATGTGCGTGTGATGAAGATTCAATTGGAGGGACCCCCGCATGTGTCCGATGAGCGATCGCAGCTTCTACTCTCTGTGATCAGCAAGATGTCAGACGAGTCTCAACGAATCAAGATCGTCGAAAGAGGGTCTCCTGACGCAATGCTATTGACAAGGAGCTCTCCACCCACACATTTATCTTTGGGTACCACAAGTAATGGAGATGACACAGTCGAAATGAGTGGACACTCAGGCGGAAAGGATGAGGAGGTATCTTCTATCAGCCAGTCAGCACACTCGTCGAACACGGGCGTTGCAAGTGCTCGGAAGTTTATCGGTCCTGCCGTTTCTCCGTCTCCGATTCTCCGACCAGGCTCGCCCCAGGAATCGATGACCCTCGAACTGAGCGGTTCGTTCGCATTCTCTTATTCTGTGGACTGTCCGTCTCCTGAGATGGATGGTTGGAGCTTGTTCGCTGACGAGCGCGAGTTCAAGCGTCAAATCGGTGGAGACCCGAATGCGCAGCCATTTTTCAAGGTAACGAATGCGTATTTGCCTCTCGCTCGTTTGTTTGTCGCAAACTAACTCGTGCTGTATCATTTCTCTTTTGCCGCAGTTTTATCAAAATGCGAGGGGAAACATCTGCAAAACGTACCCGTCGAAGATTCTCCTCCCTGCGTCTATGAACTCCCAGACGCTGACGAAAGTGACGGAATTCCGCTCCAAGAACCGCTTGCCTGTGGTAACGTACTACCACCGACGCAATCGCTGCGTGCTGACCCGTTCCAGCCAGCCGCTCCTCGGTAACCTGTTGTCTGGAAGTTCTAGCGTCTCCGATCAGCTTTTGGTCGGAGTCTATCGTCGCCTTCCTGACATCATCAGGAACCAGTCAGCTTCCTCTGCTTCCTCTCGACCAATCTACATCTTCGATGCTCGCAAGCTCAAGGCATCGACCGGAAACCGATTGATGGGTAAAGGCGGAGTCGAGACGCCACAAGACTACCCTGGCGCAGTAGTTCATCACCTGAACATTGCGAATATGTACCGGATGCAGTCGTCTTTCCTCTCGCTGGTAAAGCTGCTGCTTCCAGGCGCAGTTGACGACAACGACAAGAGCTGGCTGTTGAGAGTTGAGTCAACGCGCTGGCTCAATCACTTGCGCCTCGTTCTTGATGGAGCGATGAAGATCGCACGCGTGCTCGAGTTGGAAGGGTCTTCTGTTCTTGTGCATTGCAGTGACGGCTGGGATCGCACATCGCAGCTGACTGCGTTGGCGCAGATCATGATAGATCCGTACTTTCGCACGATTCGCGGGTTTGCTGTGCTGGTGGAGAAAGATTGGTGTGCGTTTGGTCACAAATTTTCCGAGCGGTTGGGCGGCGACAGGAACAAAGATCCTCAGCGAAACAAGAGCTCCCCTGTGATGTTGCAGTTCTTGGATGCGGTATGGCAGATCCAGCGCCAGTTTCCGTACGCCTTCGAGTTCAACGAGCGCTTCCTGCTGCATGTCGCGAACTCGCTGACGTCGGGACTGTACGGCACGTTCCTGTATGACTCGAGGCTTCAGCGTGATGTGAACGGGGTCCGCTCAAACAGCGTGTCGGTGTGGACACCTGTGCTCATGAACGCAGGCGTGTTTACGAACCCGGAATATGTGCACTGGGAAAAGCCGATTTGGCCGTGGACCGGGATTCAGATCATGCACATCTGGGAAGGTTATTTCTTGCAGTGGCACCCGAAGTACTACAACTGCCACTGGATCTCGACGCTGGTAAACAGCAATAATGCACCGGAGCAGCAGCAAGGCACTTCTGCCATGTCCGCTCTACAGAAGCTTCATTTCGAGCCGGCACCAGCTCCACCGGCTGCGAGAAATGGCGAAAGTCGGCAGTCTCAAGAGGCAAGCTTGCCTCCTCCAAATGATCGTGCGAAAGAGTCAACAGACGGCACCGGCGGAGATTCTGTATTGACAAACCTTGGCTCTCCGATTCAAGATGCGCCACGCAGCAATCCGTCGAGTGTCCGCAGCTCAAGTTCGAGAAGGTCAACGTCGAGACCGCAACCTGTCCAGGTCCCGAAACTCGTCACGAGGAACGTGTTTATCTATAGAAGTTGAGTAAGGAACTGCAAGTTGACCGTACGAAGAGCAGGTGTCTACCTTTTGTGTATAGAAGACAGTTTTGGTTAATTCTTATGACGTATTTTTCTGATTGCAAGTGGCTGACTTTGTAGGGGAGTTTAGTTTGCAAATAAGGTGCTGATTTCTGCGTCATGTTATGCTATGCCAGCTCAGCCATGAAGTCTTCGTCATCGGCGTCGAGTGCTAACGTCTCTCCACTAGATACGGTTGCTGTCGCCACAGGCGCTACTGGGACCGCATCAAGTCCACAGCCATTCGCGTCATCAGGACACGTGTCAATCACGATCGTCCCGGGACCACTCGATCCGCACTGACGCGAGCCGAAGATCTTGGAGATCACGCCCGAGACGTTGCGCTGCGCGCCGAGATTCTGCACCTCCTGGCCGATCTTGTACTTGGATACTTCGCTGCTCTGCAGCTCGACGAAGCGTTCCTGCAGCGCAGCAGCTTGCTGGCGAAACACGGGGTCCAGACCCAGCTTCTCAAACACGTCGACGGCGGCTTCGACGGTCTCGGTGACAAAAGAGGGCGGCGTCTCCCGGAAGAAAATGTACTCTTTTGTTGGCGTCGACCCGGATTCGCCCAGTGAGACATGCTTTGAGTGCTTCTTCGCGATGCGCTTCCTCTTCGCGTACTCGGAGAGGTTGGAGAAATCGGCGTCTGGTTCGCCAGCAGCAACAGCAGTGGTGCTGGTGACGATATTCTCGAGTGGGACAGGCGTGTGGAGCTCTTCTTCATCGAATCCCAGCGCCTTCAAGTCACCTGCACGAGCTTTTGGGGTCGAGCCTGGGTCACCGAGGATGGAGAATGCGACTGATTCTGCTTCAGACGCGCCTTGGGGTTTTGGCGTCGAGCCAGGATGGTTCAGGCGGTTGTAGTCGACTTCGATGCCGTCATCGCTGCCTTCGTTGTTCAGTTCGTCAACATTGTCGAGTTCTTCAGCAGCCGTGATCACGTTTAGCATTGGTTTCTTCTTGCGGCTTGAGGAGGAGGAAGACGAAGGTTTCTTCTTCGTTCCAGCTTCAGTGCCGCTCTCGAACTGCACCTGATGACACGAAGAAACAACCAAGGGGATCAGCTAAGTGGATGCATATCCAGCACATGTGACGATCGAGAGCGAAAGAAACTACCTCTGAAGACTGGCGACTGCTACTGTTGCCACTGCTGCCGCTTGAGCACCGAGATGATGATGATGAAGAAGACGTTCGTCGCTCACACTTCCGCTTGTGGATTGAGTCGTCCCACATGACGATGAACTGCTCAAGAAATGGTCGAGTTTTCTCGGCAGTGGAAGAGTTGGAACCGACATTTTTACTTCTTGAAGATGCCTCTTTGTGTCCAGCGATGCGCTCAAACAGCTTCTTCGCCTCCTTCTCGTCAAACACCACGCGCATGGACTGTATTGGGAGGAAAAGAAGACAAGTGCACAGTAGTTGGATACTTGTAACGGGGACGATGATCACATTCACAATGGAAGAAGCATCTCGCGTACCCGCTCTTTATCAAACAGATTCACCACTGCATCATCCGCAACATGGAGCCTCAGAAACTCACGGACAATGTAGTGCATCAACAGCTCCACTGAGTCCTGGGGAAGTTCCACGATTGAAACGCGCTTCTTGCTGGTTGCGGAGTCTGCAGTGATATTCGCAGAGACTGATGTAGAAATAGCCGAGGAGCTGCTGTTCTGCGGGTCCGGTTGCGGAGCTTTGGTGCGAAGCACGGTGTGGACGATGTCTGGGATCCCAGTTTCATCGACTTTGCCATTAACGCTGGCACTTGATTGAAGGCGTTGCGCGTCCACGGGCTTGCTTTTCATTTGCGCACCTCCGCCACTACGATCAGACTGTGATTGCTGCGGCTTTTCTTCATTCGCGTCCAAGTCGTCGCCGTCATCATCAAGAATCAGCTCCTTGCGTCCACTATTCGACTGCTTCCGGCGAGAACTTGTTAGCGACTCGGACGAGAAAGAGTCGTCATCAGCGGCAAAGAACGCGTGCTTCTTCACTTGGAACGAACCGCCACCAGAGTCGCGCTTGGACGGCTGGATGTCGCTGCGAACGATATTGCCGCCTTTGCTGCTGCTGATGGTGCTAACGCTGTCGTCATCGTCAAACTTCCACGCGTTCATGTTTGCAGCGACCCAGCGAGCACCAAATCGCTACTGACTACACTGAGGGACGTGCACGCCACCACACGTCGGGGGAGCGAGCAAAAATGTCCAATGAAGGCAATCACACATACGCAGCCTGTTGGCGAATAAGATGGCTCTTGCTCGCTGCACCAGGACCATTTGCCCACGCCAAAGCTAGATCTATCTTTGCGAATAAGATCCACTCGAAGCCACACAAACGTAATGGCGTCCCCCGCACAATCGCCACAGACCATTGACTGACTCTTCATGGCGAGTCGCGCGTTGCATTCTCAGATTCTCAGGTCTAAAAGTAGCGCCACGTCAGGAACCAGCAAAAGTATCCAACGACAAGATCGGTGATTTGCTCGCTTGTTTGCTCTCTCGTCGTGCGTCCTGGACCAGTCGTTTCTGATTCCGGTACCTACAGTTGACCTCCGACAAAAAACCGGACACATCAACAAACTAAAAAATAGAACAATTGAGGCGAGCGCGGCCTTTCAATGCGCTGCCCCACTCTTTTGATCACCATGCTTTTCTGCCCCGTTTGACTAGGATCCTCACCATGCTTTTCTGCCGCGTTTGCCTTTTCTTCTGTGAGACGCAAATGAGGCGTCTTCGCTTGGACTTTTGCTGGCCGCTCCAGACTGCGGATGTCAGCGCGCACCGTTGCGAGCCGCATCGTGGACTGGAGCAAGCGTTGTGACTCGCCGCAGAACCACAGAGCCGCACGCATATTAAAGCACTGACATTTGCAGCAGCTCAAAGAGCTTGAAATTTGCATTTTGGGGCGAGTGGGATGCGCAAAATGCAAAATGCACCTCTTCGTTCCCAGCGCATCACGTTTGGCTTTTTGGTCGTTTGGTCTCCACCAATTTCCACCATTGCCGCCCACCAATGACAAATCGGAGCTTGAAATCCCACTTTTCGAGGCTCATCTTCCTCGTCTTTTTGAGGGAAAATCCTACTCGCCTTTTCTGCTGGGGCCGTGTGGCACACATTGATCTCAAGCAAGCAAGCTCAAGGAGCTCGGGCTCTTCTCCAGTCATTACAAACACACACTGCAGGAAAGGACGGAAGATGCTTGCTGTGCATGGAGCTTGCCGTGTTTCTCCATTCCCTCCTGTCCTGCTGCTCTGTCAGGAACCGAGGAGGGCTTGCTTCGACCTGGCAAACTGGGGGAGAGCTCCACGAGCTTCACGCTCTTGGGAACACGACCAACAAGGCAACAAAAGAGAGAAGAATAAGAAAGAATGAAGATCGAAAAGCGAAGCCACCGATCTTTGCTGCTACATATATTGTTTTGAACCCATCCACCCGGTCCTGTTTCTTCAGCCGCGCGAAGCAACTTCGGCGCTCGTTCGCCTTGCTGTTCAGCTGCGAACGGCTGCGAACGGGGGAGGTCTCACATCTTTTGGAGAGAGCAAGAGAATCAACACGCGCACCCAAGTGCCAAAGCCCCCAAAACAAAACAACAGCGAGCGCTTCGCCGAAAGCAAAGGGCGCCTACCTGGATACTTTTGCCAGTAAGACAAGCAAGAGGAACCTTTTGCCAAACGCCCACATCGTCAAACCTGTACACGAAGATTGCGTGTGTCCTTCCTGAAGTTCCTAAAATCACCCTATTTTGACAAAGAAGGAAGCATACACACTTTATTTCAGAAATTGTGTGCACCCTAAACGAATGAAATAAACGGCCACATCTGCAGTCATGTTTGACACACAGAAAGCGGAAGGGCAAGCAGCATGAGCCGCATGCGCAAGACTGCGGTGGACGCCGCGCTGAGCGGCTACTGGCAGCAGGCGGTGAGTGAGCGCCGTGAGTTCGAGCTCGGCCTGGTCATCGGCCAGACCAGCGTGTCTGGCGCCACGGACGCGCTGCTCACGGGCATCCCCGTGCCATCGGAATCGGGTACGTTTTTGCCACGGAAAATCATGTTCTTTCAGTAGAACGACTTGAGAGATAACTCACTAATCGCTCTTGTGTGTATGCATATGCGTATGCATACGTGTGTTATTCAACAGAGGACGAAGATGCACGCAGCTTCGACGATGTCTCCATCGACTGGGCGCAGGAGTACGCCAAGCAGGTGAGCAGGGAGCTGAACGTGGCGGGGACTGCTCAACCATGAACTACCACTAACGAAAGGAACTGTCACATGTGTCTACAGATCGATCGCTTGCTGCCTGGAGGCATCAGTATCGTCGGCCTCTACGTTGTGTCTGCAGCGCCGGCGCGCTCGGTCTTTGACCAAACAACGTTCTATCTGCGCGCAGTGACCGAGGCGCTCAGCCTTCCCGACGAGTTTGCTGCCCTCTTCAACAACGCCAGCAGCAGTGTCCACTACATGGTGCACGTGTGCCCCAACACGAGCAAGACGAACGCGAAGAGCATTTTTGACATTCTCGACGCGGCTAAGACCGACGCGATCTTAGCCGAGCTCAAGAGCTCTTCGCCAGCTTCCTCGGACGCGCTTGTGCTCAAGAAGTTCACGACGACAATCGCAGTCGACGAGCAAATCGCGTTCCGAGCACACACGCAAGCGGGGGCTGCTGCTGACGACAATGAAGCGGAAGTTGAGCGCGCTCTCGACGAGCTCCAGCAGCAGCTGCTGCCGCTCGCGAAGCGCGTGCACAACGCGACGGGGATCTTGAAAAGCCGCGGTGGTGGTGAGTCAAGTAGCACCCAGGAGGTGTTGTTTCTCACCAGCCCGCCTGCAGCGAGTTCGTCTCAGAGCGAAGAAGATCAGGTAAAGAAGCGCGACCTTTTGAATGAATGCGTGGGGAGATCTGATCTGATGAATGACAAACTCGCTTACGTTGGTTGCGATGGCAGACGCGTCGTCGAGGAAGCTTCCGCGGTGCGATCAGCTGTGTCGCCTTTGTGCTCGCAAGCGTACGTTTGAATGGGTTGATTATGTGCACTTTTGCATATTACTGTACTGACTCAACTTGATCTCACTCGAGAGACATGGATCCAAAAGCTCATCCCTCAGAGAATTATCTCGCTCATCTTTGTGACCCATGTCGCTTTTCTTTCTGTTGCACTGTAATGCAGGAGCCAAACGCGCGAGATGCGGCGGTCGCGGGCCTCAAGCGCGATTTCCTCAAGTCGCTGCTGCTGCGCGTCGAGTTGCTCCGCGAGAAGTTCGCGGCGGAAGATGACGCATCCGTTACTGATGCGAGTGGAGAGAGCGTGCTACTCCTTGCCAATGGTGGCAGAGGGCTCGCGTTCCCAAAGCGCGCAAGCCTCCCGTGGTCCAGCGCTCTCGGCCCCTGTGCGCATTTCTCAGCGTTGCTGCACGTGTTCCAAGAAGATGGAAAGGATAATGAACAGGAGCTCGCGGTGCAGAACGCACTCGAGATCCTTGGCTCGAAAACGAGTAGTGATGCCGGCCTTTTGTTCCTCGAGAGTGACTCTCAGCTGAACAAGAGCAGCAACAGCAACAACAGCAAGGACAACAATAAGAGCAGTAACAGCGTCCACAAGGCTGGACCAAGTGCGGCGACTAGTGCTGTAGGAACAAAGTCCCCAAGCGGAGATAGCAGGAGCAGCAACACGCTGTTCATCGCAGTTGCCGTGCTGCTCGTGCTATTAGCGATCCTCGCGCAACGCTTTCTGCTCTGATGGAATGAAAATATGAATGGAAATTGTGTAGCTGGCTGTTTGAAGGGGTAAACAAGATGGATCATCGTGTATTCTCCTTCATCGCTCATACGCTTCTCTCTTTTTGCACTAGTTTTACATGGGTCTTATACTATACTCTCTCTCTGTGCTTCCAAATACTTTGGGCTCTTTTTGTTCCTATTCGGCGGTTCTATGATACTATTGGATGTGGTCTTGATGACTAATTAATACAAGGCGCTGAACGCCCACTCGACGTTGCTCGCGTCCAGGATGCGCGACTCGAGACCAAACTCCGAGAACGTGTGCGGGGCGGCGGACTGCGGTGCGCGCTCGTCCTCCTCATCCTCGTCCTCGCAGACCGGTTCTTGCACTGAAGCTTGCACCTGCGCGACGACGGCGATAGGCTCGGCCTCTTCTTGTGTGCTGCTGCTGCTGGTGGCAGCGGCCTTCTCGGCCTCGTCTTTCTCGTGCTGCTGACGCTGCTCGACCGCATCCTTCATGGCGCGGATCGTGCGGTTCACCTTGGCGAGGTAGCGCGCGTTCGACTTGCAGTCTACGGAGCAGAAGCCCTCATGGCGACTCAGCGTCTTGAGGTAAATGAGCGCGCAGTTGCCGCACTTCTCGCGCTTCTTATCCCAGTGCGCAATGCGATGCTCGCTGTTGCTATTTCTTGTGTTGTTGTTGTTGGTGTTGCTGCCAACGCGTTGCTGGTTGTTCTGCTGGATCTGGTACGACGCCGACGACGATTCGACCGACACGAGTGGCGAGACGCTGTGGCGCGACGCGGACATGACCGTCGAGGCGCTCGAGCTAGTGGAGGATTGGCGCTTGCAGAGTAGGATCTCCGGCTCGTCACGGCGGCGGCTGCTGCTGCTACCGCTGGCGAACGCCACGCTCTTCATGATGTTGCGGATCCAGGCGTCCATTGTGCTAGAATCGAGGTGAGCTGCTGGCGGTGGGGCTGGATGAAACGGAGCGGGGTGTTTGCTTTGACGCAAATTCGGGAATGAAGAGAAACAGGGACGACGGAGTTCAAAAGCCGAGCCAAAAAGGCAAAGGCGTGGCTTTTGTTCGCCTCTGTGTTTGGCTTTTGGCTTTGGCTTTGGGACAGTGGCAGTCTTGTCTGTCCCGTCTGCTGACCCAGGCTGCCTCGGCTCTGTACCTACCCTCCGTACAGTATCCGGTTGGTTTTTAAAAAATGGAGCAAGAGACTGGGCGATCGACGGGGATGGGGACGGAGCCCATCACGCTCAGCCCTAATCGCCATGTCTTGTCCTTTTTCCAAGTGTCCCAAACCTTCGAAACTCGATGGGAAGAGCACATCGAGAAAAAGAGGTCGTTTTTAAACTTGCTTGTTGTTTTGCTAGTTGTTTTTGTTTAAAAAGGCACAAAAGCCTGGCTTGCCTTGAACAGATCCATCAAGAGCAAGGCTAAGGCTAGCAAGGCTTGCTGGTACAGTATATTTATTGTCACTAAAGTTTGTTTTCTTTCTATGAAGCTCCTGCGATTAGACATGAACAGATCCAACAAGAACAAGTTTGATGGTAAGCGTGGCTGGCAAAGACTATCTATCACAGCAAGAGAGTCGGCTCAAAGTACAACCAAATCACCAAGCTCCCCAAACCACCACCTGCGCTCCGACAGAATTGAGATATGAACGTGCTCGCCAACATCAAATATCAGGTTGTATCAGGCAATCTGGATTCACACTTGCCTTGATTTCTGTAAGAAGACGCTAATTTCCACACTGACAAACTCAAATTTCGCACAAACTTGAGTACAGTTTAGTTTGTCTTTATTATCTCACGCGTTACAATGCTGTCTCAAGACTGTCTTTCAATACCCCAAAATTGAAATATAAGAGAAATTACAATACACTCAATGCCGCCAGCCAGCGCTCTGGATCTCTTTTGAAGAAAACAAGATGTGCGTGTTTTTTTCTTATCTGTCCAAGCATCACATGGTTTTATTGCGCACATCAACGCCTGATGAATTCCAAGATTTCCAAATCAATCAAGTACATACAAAACCCAAGTGACAACAGCTCTCCCATTTGATAGGCAGACAGGGGCATTAGGGCAAGCTGTCCGTTTCATTAGCCGAACGCTGACCAAATACACGTCGAGTCATCCGAAAACTAGTACGTCTCAGGATTCTGAGCCAAACCGCCTCCATTTTAAAAGCGTTCGTACCACCAAACTTGTCCCCAACTGGCAGGGCAAGCGGCAAGCAACACGAAAAGCAAAACAGCAGGCGCATTTGCCATCACAAGCTAAGCAAGTTCACAGCTTGGCGGGTCTGAATGCTCTTGCCTATTGTGGCTGCGAACCTTGTACCGTAGGGGAGCGAGCGATGGTGCTGTTTGGGCGAGATGATAGGTACCAACTGGGATGCGAGCTGGCCACAGAAGCACTGGCACATGTGCTGACGAAAGCAAAAGCGCAAAACACCCGCGTGCGGATATGGCAACACAAGAATGGCCGAGTTTTGTTTTTGAGCTGACGATCGATCGACCAGCGTCCACAAACGGCGGTTTCGAACTTGTGTGTGGGTCATTTGATCTGGTGCGACCACGCCGCCAAAGTCAGCATGTAACATATCGCCTCAGTTTTTCAATCTCGACAGTTGGAAACCGTTACACTTTTGAAACCCCCACTAACAACAAGCGAACCTGGGGCTCACTTTCGCGCTTTGCATATTGTTGTGCGTGGTTGTTTGCGTTGCTGGCAAATTCGTGTGCATATTGTTGCTGTGTTTTGCGAGCCACACAACACGCACGCAAGTTCGTTCCGCCCACTAATTCGTTCTTTTTCGAATGTGGTGGTCGCAAATTGTTGGCAACTTTACAAGCTTACAACCAACAAGCAGCAGCAGCAGCAGCAAGACAAGGCACAAGACAAGATAAGACAAGCTTTTGTCTTGTCTTGCGGCTTTTGCGAGTTTGCGAAAGAAAGCGCAAGTTGTGCTTGCTTTACGCTTGCTTTGCGCTTGCTTTGCGCTTGCTGGCAAGTTTATGTGGAGTGTTTGCCGGCTCCTCAATCTTCCTCGCTTTGAAAGTTGCTTGTCCAAGAGCAAGGCGCCCACTGAAAAAAACAAGCCATCAATAATCTGCCTCGTCTGATTGTAGCCGCACCAAAGAAAGCAGATGGCGATCCTGTGGATGAACCAATGAGGTGAGCGCGGCTGAGGTGCCGCATCAGTCAACTGAATACGAAAGTTGGACGCATGAGGGTACCTTTGAACGTACTTACGACGATAGGAGTAGCTGGAGTGGATGTGGAACTAGCACACCTCAAACAAACCAAAACGAGTATAGTATTGCCTGAGCGCTGCAGTCTACCTCCTATCACAGAGCGACAATAGACTGAAGTATCGCAAGCCAAACACACACGTGAGAACGTGCGCGCGGTGCCGCCGCTCTGTATGTACACTTGATTTGGGCTGCCGATCACAGAATCCTTGCTGTCCTGAGCCAGTCTCCACGTGTCACGATACAGGTGTGATACAGTGAAAATAATCATCGGTTCCTATCCGCGATTTACTTGCAAGATGAGGATCTTCATATGGCGCAAAATATGCCCTGATTTTATCCCATTTACTGGGATTTTTGGATCTGCAAGAAGCGCTCCTCTCCTTTCTGGGACGCTCCCACTGTTGGTTTTGCGGACTGGAGCCATCCATCCACCCATTTCCATTTCGCTACTGTTCCTCTTTGTGATCTTTCGGCTGGGCTTGAAAGGTCATCTCAGAGGCTTGGCTTGCGGTGGCCGTTTGAGCCATTTGGACCTCGATGGGCTGAGAAATTTGGGCTATCCGCACAAGGAAGATGCTCGCTATGGCTTCACTGGACTTGGGACTTGAGACTATGGAGCCCGCCGCCTTCTTTAGAACAGCACAGGAACAATCTCCGGTGCAAATGTCGCGGCGGCGGCGACTTGATGGCCGTTGAGTTGATCTGGTGCAGCTGGAGAAAACAGCAGCGGTGCTGCATGACGATGAGGATGGTGTTGTGACTGCGTGCTGGATGTCCAGCAACCCGTTGCAGTGTGATACACACGAGTCCGAGTGTACCGTACCGTTCAGCAAGTGAGCCGTTGAGACGGCAAGCAAGCAATGGCAATGCCACCTTGCGACAAGCTCACCTCTATTTCATGGTCGTAGGTACTGTATCCAATACGCTGAGCAAGCAAGACGTGCGTGTTTAGCTGACAGTTCACTGCTCAACAAGTTTAACGTCAGGCGTGTGCTGACTTGTTTGGCGGTTTTCCCCCATTGTTGAGACTGAGCGATAGCCAGATCCATTCTATTTTGACTCGTGTAGGGTTCCAAACCCCTGCAGACAAGAAAACCTCCCAAGAGCGCACAGGTGGCGCTTGCGTATAAGAGATAAGAGCCTCTCCCCATTTGCGTTCCCTATCATTATCATCTCAGTGCCGTCAGCTAGCTATTTCGTCAGAGCCCGACGCCAGCAGCCAAACCGGATCTTTCGTCACGAGCTCTTGCGCAATAGAAAAGCTCTGCTTTTTGTCAGACACACAACCAGCAGCTGCAAGCAAGCAAGCAAACGAACAAACAAACAGCTCGCACAAGATCTTGAGGCCCGCAAGCTTGCGCTTTAGGCCTTGAGCCTTGAGGGCTCTCTGTCTGTGTGCAGCGAACGCAAGCACGCGAGTCATTTGTGTTTGGCTTTGCAACCCACGAGTCCATCAAAATCAGGCGCGAGAGTCCATTGGGAGCATCTTTTTCAGATGGATTCCCTCCGATGGGCACGAGGGAGAGCGCCGCAAACGAATGAAGTGGCTGCTTTTTGCTTCTCGCTGTGTCGTCCTCGCAGTTCTGAGGAGCCAGCCCACGTCTGAACTTTGTTTCGTCAAATAAAAAGCAAACAACACAAGCATAAGCACAAACACAAGCATCCTTGCAGTTGCACTTGACAGGATACGCCTTGTGTATCAAATACCAAGCAAACACAACTCGCAAAGTACAAGTTGCACACCATACAAATCCAAACAAGGCAGCAAAGTATACACACTGAAACGCTTCCAATACCGAAACGGGAGGGTCCATTTACACAGCTAAGTTGATTTGCTGCTGCCAATATCTCCACGTGGCGCGACATCGGCGCTCACTCGGATTTGGTAGACAGAATGGATTGCCAGCGAGTGAGCATGCAGTCAACCTTCCACGGCTGCGCTTTGCTTTGCGCGTGCTCCTGTTTATATTCCGAGCACTTGACAGTGATGGATCTTCGCACACGCCAAACTCACACAAAGACCATGCAAACGAAGAGCTTAATTCCCAGATTTGCGCTGGGTGCTTGTTTTTTGCTTGTTTGTAACCCGGTACAAAGCCGTACAAAACGCGGCTGCTGAGGGTTATATGTGCAGAGTCATGACGCTTGTTGCGCTGCACACATGCAAGCAAGCAAACAAGACGAAAACGTCCAAAAAGTGCGGATTTCACGTGAGGCTTGCTCGTTGTGAGCTAGGCAAGCTTGCACAAAGCAAGATTTGCTTGTTTTGCGTTGAAGCAGCGCCGCAAACCTCATGGTTCTGCAAGTGGACCCCAGCCAGCACAAACATGAAGGCGGGCCACTTAGCATGATGTGCGTCGTTTCTTGTTTGTGTGGTTGTTTTCTGTGGATGGATATGCCATTTGGTAAATATAAATAATCGCCTAGTGGCGATGGACCAAAGCTGATCCAACTCCTCTCAGCCTGTGGCACCACTTCTGATTCCCCTGCGTCCACTGGTTACAACGAATCCGACACGCGTTTACAAGACAAACAGACCAGACTGGCAGTGGGCAGTCAAGGCGCCCAGGAAAGCAGGACACGTGGTGGCTGCCGATGTCGACACCAGACAGACCGAAAGCAAGCCAACACTCACCTTGATAGCTCGCACAAACAAGACAAGCCAGCAAACAATTCGTTCTCAGGTCTTTTAACTGTCTTTTCCTCGAGCGCAACGTTACACAGGCTACAAGTCCACAACAACAAAACAAAAACAAACAGCCGCATTTGCGCTTTGTGTAGATGAATCACCACTCTGACCTCCCAGTTCGTTTGCAACCCTTGTGCACAGGACAAATGCAGCAACAACAGCACTTCGTTGCTGTTGTTCTGCATGTGTTTGTGGTTGTTTGTTGATATTTTCGATGGATGTTCTGGTTGGAAAGCCATCTGACACTTTAAGGCATGTTGACTCGGAGGTTGAGGGTCCAAATGGCGCTGATGGCGGTGGTGAGTGACACGCCCAGATGCTGTCGCTTCAGGTGTCAATATGCACGCTCATCAAAGCTCATCAAAACTGGTTGCTTACCACAGCAATGGGAGCTACGTATTCCAAACTCGCTCTCATTCATAAGTCAGTCAAACAGTTGTTCTTGTTTTCTTTCTTATTTTGGTGTTGCTGATAATGTGTTTGTTATCTTGTTTGTTTCTTGTGGGAATCCATTTGATCGTTTTTTATACTCGACGGATTGTGCCCTTACAGAAGCACTCGCTTCTGCCTCTCAATGGAGGCATCTTTTCGTACTTGCGTCCTTCTCTCTCGCTTTCTCGCTTGTTTCTTGCGGGGACATGTGCGTGACGCGAAACAAAAAACAACCAGGAACAGGGATACATCAGACGATCATGCAAGCAATTGCAAGCAAGCAAGGGCCTTGGCTTGCTTGTTCAATGCGGTGTGTTCTCACCGCAAATGTGTGTGTGATTCTTGACGCTTGGCGGCGAGTAAGACCATTCATACCGTTCATACTGCCGGCTCTGGGGCCTTGGGACACACCGAGGATCCATCAGGAAAGTTCGTGGTTCTACATCCCCCGTATCCATTATCATAAGTTGATGTGGAGTGCCGATACAAGGCCACTACGGTAGGCTGAGGACAGCTCACAAGTCACTCAGCAATTATTTCATAAAAGCTGGCATGTTGAAAGGATCAACATATGCGAACATTTTTAGTGTACGAATTGTGTGTGATGAATAGGAGACTAAGTACCATTACCCATGAATTTTAAAATGTCTTTGATGCGGTTGGATCCTCCTTTAAATGACCAGTTGCACATTGGTCCTCGTTTTTATCAAGTTCTATTGAACTCCTTGTTGTGGATCTCTAGCAAACGCCGCTTTTGCGTTTTCGTGGGCTCGGCTTCTCACATTCTATTTTGACACCATGCACACAAGTGAATCAAGAAGGCGGCCCGGAGGGCGTGGCCTGCCTCGCCCTCCACCGCTCGGAATCGTGCGCTGGTCGTGCTAGGAGATGCGCGCTCCCCGTCAACAAGCAAGACAACCCCTCAATCCCATTGTTCATACCTCCGAAGGCCGGTTGCGTCGTGATACCCATGAAGCGAACCTCAGTGACCAAGCCTCTGCGGCAAGAAGTCGATCCTGGTTGGTTGCACGTTCACAACAACGCATTTCCTTGCAGCACCTGGGACTTCAATATGCCTGCAGTCGTCAACCTGACGAGGAGCGAAGACAATGCACAACGGATAGGTCTCCGACCTGAACCGAATCACAGGCGGTCACGTGGTTGCATGCATGGCAACCCTGTGTACACGTAGTAGTGCAGCTGTGTGAAATTATTATTAACAACATTATAGTTGATAATACCAGCAAGAGGCAGAGAGTAACTAGCATGGACAACTTGCAAGAAATAACAAGCGGCACCAAGTGTGAAGCAAACAGAACAAAGTAAGCAAAACAAGAGAGTGAGAAGCTGTCATCATTGCATTTGATAATGCGTTGAGTTGTCTCAGAGCCTTGCAGCCGCGGGCCATCAGACGCATCCACATCCAACCCATCTGCTCGGACGGACGAACCGAATGGAAATGGCTGGCCCAGGAGCGAGCGAGTGAGACGGTGACGAGCATCATCCCAGAGAAGCCGCTGGTTCGCTCATCGCCGTCGTCCGATCGAGACCGAGCGGTGCCGACTGGGAAGCAGCTGGTTGGCTGGCCGCCACCCATTCATCCATTCATCCAGCCATCCAGCCATCTGAGACTCTCGCTTGTCTGTTGTTGGTGTTGAAGGAAAGTGCATTGAAGCAGGACCCTGAGAAAAAATGCGAAGGAGCGCATCCGCGTTGACCTGAGAAGCACAGGAGCATCCATCCCCTGACTGGCCTGTTCTGTTCCTCTTCGCGTTCTCTTCGCTCACAACAGCACAATGCGCGACGCGATTTCTTTCGCAACGGCCGAAAAAATGCAGCACTTGCAGGTGTTTGCTTTGCTCGATTGACGAGAGCCAACCAAACGCACACTCGCATGCATGCAAAAACAAATGTGACAGAGCCGTCGTCCAACGCGCTGTGCTCCATGCCAGCCAATGCTGGCTAATCGAATCCAAGGAGAGAGCGGCAGGAGGTTGTGTACACATTCGTCACGTGCGGCATTTGAGTCCAGCGGAGAAGTATAGAGAGGGTTGCGTACATTGCCGCGGGGACCAAGTCTTTCTTGATGAAAGCATTCGTCACTGCGGGCAGCCAGTTGAGCACAACACGAGCCCTTTCATTTTACAGCAAACAGTGGACTGGCTGGCGCGTACGTACACCACACCCGCCTCACGAAAGCATTGCCTGCCATACACACACAACAACAACTACTACTATTACTACTACTATTACTACTACTACTAATACTACTACAGCGCACCTGCGTGTCTGGCAAAGGCGATGGAAGCCCATCGATCGATCCGCATTCACCACTAGCCAGTCGTCCGTTCGCTCACTTGACACTCAGCCGGACTGCTCAGGATCGTTTTGCTTGAAGCGAACGCCAGAACGATCTGTGTCGGTTGCGCGAATGTAACAGGAGCATCCAGGAGCTCCTCGTGCGCACCTTCGCGTCACCTCCTAAAGTTGAAGTGGGCTACTGAGCAGCAAACGTGTGGAGACCAGCGATCCAAAAGATTGCGACCAAAAATGAAAGCTACACAAAGAGGTCAACAGTGAACAGGAGGATCGCGCACAGGTGAACAGCAAACAAACAAGAAAACTTGCAGCGTGAAGTGAAATGGATCAACGGCGGAGGCGCGTCTTGTGTATGTATCTCCGAAAAAAGCTTACGTGTCTGCTCGCTGCATCGTCCCGCGCTTTCTTCCGCCTGCAAAGACGAAAGAAGACGCACCGCCATGTACTATGATGAACTCCGTAGGCAAGTTGTTTTGCTCCAAAAATCATCAAGTTGCCTAGATACATACACACGCATCATCCAATATGCATTGCATAGAGCGACCAAAAACAGAGAGACCACGCTTTTCGTCATGACACCACTTGACTGCCCATACCGCTCAACCTTCGTTTCATCTTCTTTTTCTTGTTTTGCTGTTGTTGTACCTGGATACTCGCTGATTTGGAGAAAGACCACACGCTCGCCGTCCTCCTCCTCTTCTTCTTCTTCTTCTTCTTCTTCAATCACTCTCCATTTTGTGTTTCTTATGTGTTGTTGTTTGTTGTTGTGTTCGCTTATTGGTTCGTTTTCAGCTCGTTCTTGTTTGCTGCGTCGGCGCTTCTCTCGATCTTAGCCGCCAGACACCGCCCATAATAGTGATTTATCGTTCTCGAGCTTAAACCGTTGGCAGGTTCGACTGGTCATGCGGAGCGAGCTCGTTGGCGTCCGAGTCCATGTCGCCGAACATCGGTCCCTGGCCCTTCTCCTTCTTGTGCTGAACTTTCAAGCGCTTGCGGCCGACCTGGAAGCCGTTCATTCCCTTGATGGCGGCATCCGCAGATGGAGCATTGTCGTAGCTCACGAAACCTGTTGATGCATAGATAGAAAGTGAGTCACACTTTGTGATCATCATCACGCAAAGACTTCTCGGGAGGTAACGTACCGAATCCACGACTTCTGCCGGTCTCCTTCTCGACCATAATGCGGGCGCTAATGACGTTTCCGAAAGTAGCGAAGTAATTGAAGAGGTCTTGGTTAGTCATGTCGTTTGGGATGTGAAACACAAACAGGTTGCATCCAGGAGGTCCTGTTCGCAACACACAAACGATATGCACATATCGACCATGCAGATAGATATGCAGTCGCGACCGAGCACGCATTTAGTACATGTGCACACATATAGACACGCAGATGATGAAGATAAAGTCGCTCGCTTACCTTGGCCGCTTTCAGTGGTCTGAATCGGCGGACCAGGACCAGCGACTTGTGGAGCGTATCCTATAAGATTCAAAGAGAAGCACATGATTAGCTACCATGCAGACAGACTGGCACCAACCACAGAACGAGTGATTGACGCACGTACCATAGTGCTGTGGGTATGGGTACATGTAACCAGCTCCACTGTACGGGTTCGGATACGCCGCGATTGGCTGGCCATACGCTTGAGGGTATTGTCCATAAGGAGCAGCACCTACAAGACCCACCAGATCACCCACAGTTAGATCGCGACCAATAGAGATCCACTCCTACACAAACTTACCTTGTTGGCCTTGCGCTGGCGTTTGCTGAGCTTGCGGAAAGCCCGACGCAGCAGCGGCAGCACCACCAGCGGCGGCGCCAGCCGAGCGAGGAATCTCCGCCTGTGGGGCAGACAGCTCAGCAGGGCTACAAAGACGAAAGCAAGCGAGCGAGAGAGAGAGAGAACACAGCATCACATACAGGTTAGATATCAACATTCAAGGATAAAGACTCCATGCATAGTCTTCCCAGCGACAGCGGCACCACCGAGAGAGATCTCTCTTGGTGTATTCAATGCGCGCCGTCGCGAAAGAAAGCCGTTGCGATGCGTCCACACAACCAACCACTCACCGTTCCCAGGTCGACTCGCCCGTGACGCCATTGTAGTAGTACTTGCGTCCGTTCGGCGCGTTGTGCTCCGACCACTGCGAGCCGAGCGCGGCGGCGCCGTCAGCGGCTTGTTGCGCGTCCACTTGATCAGCCATGTTGCTTTTTGATCTTTTGTTTTTTCTTTGGTAGAATGGAGCGTGCAGAGAGACGTTCAAATGCAGCAGACGTAGAGATGCAGAGGAGAGGTGACAGGCGATAGGCGGCGGTTGGAAGAGCGCGGCGCCGTCACGTGGAGATAGCGAATAGGAAGGGGAAGGATGCAAGAGAGGAGAGAGAGCGAGCGAGATGCTGTCTTCTGCTTGTTCGCGTGCTTCCTGCGTCGAATCCGATGTTGCTCTTTCGCAGCAGATTGAATGGGGAGAGAGAGGGGAGAGGAACCAGCGCGGATCTTTTTTTGCTGGGTGAACCGGTCCGGTTAATGTTGAAGCGAGTGAACCGTCGTGCGGGTTTTGTGAGGATGGAATTTTAAATGCGACTGAGTCGGGAGTCTGATTCACTGATCTACCTGAGTCTGAGGAGACTGGGTATGCGACCTTTCAGGTCTCCCTCCCTCCAAACTATCGGGGCGACATCAGAAAGATCTCTCGAAAATAGGCGAGAGCCTCTCGAATCACTCGAATGATTCGCTGCATCTCTAGGTATACATGTAGCATCGAATATCTAATACCCCGACGCTGGGCCTTCAAAGGGCATTGCAGCAATACAAAATGCTTTGGAAGGACGTGGACGATGAGCATGATCTTTGTCATATAGGCAGCCACTATCTTTTGTTTTAGGAGGATCCCCTCCAACCGCGACCCCCAAAACCAGACATGCCCTTTGCACGTTTTTCTTCTATATGCGAGGCGTTTGAGAGTTGTGAAACCATATTGCAGCACGCCTGTTTGACTGACGTACGCAGAGGCCGCAAAAATCACCATGGTATTCAGAGACACAACTCAACTCCCTGTTGTCGCTCACGCTTGACATTTCTTTTAAACCATACCAAAGGCTTGTTGTGGTTTATGGAAAGGTATGAGAAGATGAATTGTCTGCAACTTGACAAGCCAACAACGTTCTGGCAGTTTGCGCATGAAGCAATACAATAGCAACGAAAGCAGTCAGGAAAATGCAAAAAGCGAAAAAGAGCTTGGGTGCGCATTACGCTACGGTGGGTTGAAGAAGCCAGTTCCACTGGTCTTTGGAAGGAAGGAGGAAAGGTGCTTTTCGTCTGACTGTCGCCATCCGAGGATTCATTTTTTCGGGTAGAAAAGAGTCAGACAATTGGGAACCAACTAATCAGCGACTCAGACGCAAAAGGACGAAGGTTTAATTTGCTGTGCAACGTCCTGAAGCGTACAGTGAGTAGAGGCTTAAGTTTATCATCATATACCTTATATAATGAATATAGAGGTAAAATGTGCATGCGTCTTAAGTATTTGTTGGGTACTTTGATACAAAATATAGCAGGTCAAGTTATGATAGTTAAGAAGGTAAATTAGTGGATCTATTGAACCGAAGATACCCAATTCCTCAAAAATTTCACACCTCCACCACTTGGCAAAAGACGCGGCCCAACTGAAAAACCAATACTTCCATTGCAAGCGATGACTTTAACCTTGCTAACACCTTTAAGAAGCAGTGATATTCTCCAAATTATTTTTACGACAGAAACATCGAGACCTGCTTGCGGCGGCCTTCTATACTATGATTGTTGCTGTCGCTGACAACATGGAGCCATTTTTCTCAGCGGAGCGTTTAAGGACACACCGTCCTCGTCGCATACTGCATGTGGGCATTTCAAAAAATTGTCTTGATATTTGTATGTAAACTTAATCGCGCATACCCAGTACTGCATTCCTCATGGTTGCAGTTTGCGGTGGTGTGATGGATAGTTTTGGGGAGAGGGTGACAGAGAGGATAAACATCTTGATTGAAGTATGCAACACGGTCGCTCCTGACAACCAGGGAAGAAAGACACCGCCATCCATCCCACCCGCCCGCCGCTGCCACTAGACTTTCTCTTCATCTTCATTCTCCATTCTTCCGCGGAAGTCGGACCCAATCTAACAACCCGTTATAGTAGATTGATCGAGTGGTGGCAATGGCGAGGAAGGCGTTCGTCATCATCGGCGTGCTCGTGGTAATCGGCATCGCCGTGGGCGTGATCGTCGCGGTCACGGGCGGCGGCTCAAGCAACGCGTCCACGTCCAGTGGCAACAACTCGGACGCTGCCAGCAGCAACAACAGCTCGTCCTCGGGGGCGGGCACGGTCGCGCCGGCGAACGTCTCGGACGACTCACTGCTCGGTGTCGGCGGGTCGACCGCGGGCTCCTCATCCGGCAGCGCTGCGAGTCTGGAGCCATCCTCTGATCCTGAAAAAGGTACGAGTCTGTAACGTGTGCTTGTGTTTGTGGTGGTGGTATCGTGTGTTGCGTTGTGCGTGCGTTTGATTGATTAATCACGGCTGATTAATGATGATTATTGGGGATCCTTTATGATAAACTTGTGAAACGATGCAGCTGTAACCGCGTTCTCGATGCTCGCGATCGGTGACTGGGGGGCCACGACTGACAAGCCCGGCTCGTGCTGCAACAAGTACCGCAAGACCGCGAACGGCTCGGTGGAGTACAAGACGGACTACTGGGCGCAGATCAACGTCGCCGAGATCCTGTCGCAGTCCGCTGCGGCGATCTCGCCAGTGCGTGTGATCGGCCACGGCGACAACATCTACTGGAATGGTGCTGGTCCGGACGACATCGCGTACCGCATGCAGACGACTTTCGAAGACGTATACAACCAGAAGTCACTCGAGGGTATCCCCTGGATCAACGTCGTGGGCAACCACGATCTCGGTGGCTCGGACCACATCTGCGGCGACGTGGACTACCAGTTCCGCAAGTGCAAGAGCATTGACGAGATGCTGGACTACCTAAACAAGAAGTTCACGCTGCAGGCGGACTACAAGAGCCCGAACAACAACCGCTGGAAGCTCACGGACCACTACTACAAGGAGTCGGTGGAGAAGAACGGTGTGTCGGTGGACATCTTCAACATCGACACGAACTACGCCGACTCGCACGGCGTGATGCAGATTTGCTGCCAGTGCTACGGGTTCGTCAAGGAAAAGGGTTTGGGTGAGGCGGAGGCGAAGGCGCTCGGCGAAACCTGCAACGACCGCCTCCCAGGTGATGAGCTGTGTGCTGGCGGCGACAGAGCGATGTACGACGCGTGCGCCAAGACCGTGAAGAAGTGGTGGGACGACTCGCTCACGGGCATCAAGAAGGACTTGACGGCGTCCAAGGCAACGTGGAAGATCATCAACTCGCACTACTCGCCGCACTTCCACATGAGCGAGGACAAGATGAAGGAGTGGTACATGATCACGAAGGACCACGGCGTGCACCTCTGGATGAACGGCCACACGCACGGCTTCAACCACGACATCAGCAAGTGGGGCACGCACTTTTACGAGAATGGCGGCGGCGGCGGCATCCAGAGTGAGACCTCGGGTCACCCTCCCAAGGCCGCGGAGAAGTTTGTGGACCACGCGTGGATCGCCTCGGGCAACCCGTACGGTTTCTTCGAGCTGCACGTGTCGGAGGAATGGCTCAAGACCGAGTTCGTGACGTTCGACAGCAAGTGGGTCTTCAGCGACAACAAGGACCAGATCGTCAAGGGCGGCTACAAGAAGGGTCACTGCTGGCACGTGCCTGTCACTGGCGGCAAGGGCCGCGAGTGCAAGGCATAGAGGAGCATAGACAGCTTCAGTGGTGGCTGCGTCTCTAGCCCTTCTTGTATTTTTGTGTGTATTTGCATTGGGATCCAATTTTGCCCGCTTCGTGCAATACATCAAAGCCAATACCAACTTATTCAACAGCTACGGTCTGTGGACAGAATAGATCATTTGAACCAAGGTCTGTCTGTATTCTTGCGTGTGTGTGCCAATCACTGTTCACAGTGAGCAGTTTCTTAATAAATAGGAGACGAGTCTAATCGGATGCACCAGTCTGGCTAATCGCGTGAGCTCACACAGCCGTTCAGCCAGCTTCGCCCACTTTGTCCACCACCATGGACGAGACCGAGACATCTGCAGAGACCTCGCACGCCTTCTCCATGTCGCGGTGGCTGTCGGTGTCGGCATCGCGCAGCAGCAGCAGCTTTGCGCCTTTCTTCCTGCGCTCTCTTCTCTCTTCCTGCTCTTCCTCTCTGTCATCATACCGCAGCTGCTTGCTCTTGCGTTTGAGCTTCACCTCCACGAACTCCACATCCGGAGATCCGCACGAAGAGCTGCTCGAGTCGCTCAACACTTCGTCGGCGCCATCTTCTCCAACGGTGACATCCGCCTGCACTTCCACCTCATCCTCAGCATCGTCATCTCCTTCATCATCATCTTTGTCTTTATCGTCCTCATCGTCCGCGACAGTGATCCGATTGCGACGACTCGACAGCCGCAGCAGCACGATCTGGTGCTGCAGCTCGTCGATCGTGCGGCGCAGCTGCTGGTTCTCTAGCTGCACTCGCGCGACGTACACCTCCGCCTGTGCGCGGATATCCGCGCGCTCCTTCTCGAATTGCGTCGTCAGCTGCGCCTCGATGTTGTACACATACTCCTTCGCCTCGACCAGTAGGTTGGCGTGCGCGCGACCGAACTCGGCGATCCGCTTGAGCTGCTCGTCTGTGTTTCATGACATCACATTTATTTGAGCCGTTAGCTAGGAGCCGGATCATAAGACAAGCGCAAGCAAACGTCAACACGTACTGGAGAAATGGTTCTCGATGTGCGCCACCACTCGCTGCTGCCACAGCTCGAGTTCTGTTGCACTAACCGTGATCATGCGCTCTTGTGGTAGTTGTTGTGGTGCTGCTGCCTGTGCTGACGTTGGTGGTGGTAGTCGCGATGGCAATGGCCGGTGGCGGCGTTGTTGGTGCATATGCGGAAGCAGCGATGACGCCAAGGATGGCGAGCGCGATTTCGACGGCGACGACGAAGCTGGTGACGGAGCAGGCAGCAATGTGGCTTCACTGTCGGTGTCTGCCGCACTCGGTGATGTCGTTGCTGCGTCGCTGCTGTGGTTGTGACGCAGACCAGCGACCTCTTCGTCTTGCTGCTGCTGCTGAACGAGCATTCTCTTGGCCATCACCGCTTTCTCACCCTCTTCTTGTTCAGGTTCTGTTTCATGAGCGTATGCTGCCACAAACTCTCCTTGCGCTGCTTCCTTGTGCACGTCTGCTGCTGTTACTGCTGCTACTGTGGTCAATGGAAGCTCCAGCATCGACACGTCCACCATGCGCTCGCTCTCGATCTGGGGTGGCTTGACGGCGTCCAGCCCAGGAATTGCTGTCTTGTGCAGAGCAAAGCTGAACGGCGGATTCGGGAGCTCTTCAAGAGTGAGGCTGGTGGTGATTGGCGTGGACGTTGTTGTAGCTGCTCCGGTTGCTGCATTCGATGAGAGTGCCGCAGACGCCATGGTGGATGACGTGGGGCTCAGCGGCGTCGGGCCATGCTGGACGTAGTTGATGCCGACACGCCTGCGCGTCGAAGTGGGCTTCTTGCGTCCCATTCACTCAGCTCTTTTGGGCGTAGCCGCTTTTTGTCTTGATGATGCGCAGAAGCCCAGAAGCGCGGTCTTGGCTTGGGCTTGCTGCTTGAGAAGAGGCATATGTTAACCAAGCGATTCAGACTCCGAATCTTGGGAATACATTCGCGAGTTTATTATTGAGCACTTTTTGTGTCGATTACGTGAATCACTTGATTTGATTATGCTCGATATAAATTCGGGAGACTCTGTTACATCCGACATACAAAAAACAAGAAGTCGACATCATATCGGTTTTAAGGAAAACACGGCTTTAATATAGCTCTTACCAGTTATAGTCAAATAAAACGGTTTTAACGATATCTTTGTAGCTAGTCGAAAACAATGCTCTTCGAAAAAGAAAGCTTGTCGAGAAAGACTGTCCTTCATAAGAGACTGCTAAATCTAGCACTGCCTTTTCGAGCTCAGAATCCGAGCTGCCCACTCAACAAACAGTCCACGACGGTTAGGACATGTGCCACCCAGTAGACCAACCATATTTGATACCAATCAGAGCTTCAACATCAACAACGCACCTGCAAGAACCCCAGCTCCAAAGCCGTTGTCAATGTTGACGACGCCGACGCCCGGCGAGCACGCGTTCAACATCGTCAGCAGCGGTGCAAGCCCTCCAAACGCGGCTCCATATCTGTAAAATCATCAATGCCATAAAAGTAAGCCTAGAGCATCAAGTGGAGTGGGACTGGTGCCAACAAGAGCATCAGGCAGAGACACACACGCACCCGACACTCGTAGGCACTGCGATCACTGGACTCTCCGTCAAGCCGCCCTATTGTACCAAATCACACAATAACATAGCCGCACCAGTTAGTACCAGCCAGTCCGCTTGCATGTAGACAGCATCTCAGTTTGATGAAAACGCACGACAACACCGGGGAGCGCGCCGTCCATGCCCGCGACGCAGATCGCGACGTCCGACTCGTGCAGCACGTGCTGGTTGCGCAGCAGACGGTGGATCCCCGCGACGCCTACGTCATAGAGACGCGTCACTTGGTATCCCGCGAGCTCTACAAAGTATAGTTTCAAACGCATGCCTGATGAGCTAAGTTGCAAATGTGCGGGGAGTAACATAGCGGAGGGTGGACTTCGTACCGAGTGTGATCGCTGCTTCTTCAGCAACTGGGAGATCCGAAGTGCCCGCACAGAGGACAGCCACAACGCCCTGCAGTTCATCAGGTATACAACATAGTTGTGTAAACATGAGCGCACGCTCTTCTAAGCAATTGCTAGATGATACCACATTCTTGGAGTTCTCATACCTCTTTCTTCTGTTCACCCCCATCGTTCTCCGCCTTCGTCAGGTCTCTCGACGCCAAGATGCGTGCAGTCGGGTAGTAAAAGAACTCGAATTCCTGTGAGAGAGCACACGCATACAACGTCCAAACTAGTATCAGAACCCCTTTTCCTATATATCAACCTTTCGGATACAAAAGACAACACAACACACCACTTTGCTGCGGATCGCATCGACGCTCTCTGGCGCCACGCGCGATGCCATCACATTCGCGTCCACACCCTTGCGCATCATGAACTCCAGGATCTGCGCCACCTGGTCGCTTGTCTTGCCCTCGGCGTAGACGACCTCGGGGAAGCCCGTGCGCGCGAACCGGTGCGTGTCGATCTTGGCGTAGCCGCCGATGTCCTCGTACTCGAGCGTCTGGCACTGCGCGGCGGCAGCTGTTGGAGAGACCTACAGCAGTCGATCATATATGCGCACACAACGCAGTCGTGAGCAAATGCCACCGACAGATAGACGGACCAAGGCGCTGCTACTACCATGCATGGCACATGTCAAAGGGCAACCAAAGAGACCAGCGCGTTTGGCGTACCTTTCCGGCTGCCACTTGCTCCAGCAGACGCAGCAGTTGCGCAGATTCATTACCGCTGCTTGATGCGCCTGAGAGCAGGCGGGCGTTACGCTGGGAGCGCTGTACGCGCGACGCTGAGGTAGTTGCTCTTCTCACCCACATCTGCTCTCTCTCTCGCTCTCGCGCACGCTCTTCTGCTTGTGCTCTGTCTGTGCTTTTTGATGGCGATCGATGACGTTCGGATGTTGCAATATGAACTTTCTCTTGTACATAATGATTTTATTGATTTCTTTTTCATTTAATTTTTACCTCTAGAAGATGCTATTGCGTGAGAAGAATACTAAAACTAACTATTTATATCGTATGAAAATGTATGTACTCATTATCAAAGGCTGATTTGTTTTGACCCGCCCACCTTTTTTGGGTTTTAGCGACGGGGTCAATTGCGCAATTGTGCACCAAACACACACTTAAGAGAGGCCGAGAGCGTAGCGATGACGTCTGCCACTCCGCCAGCAAGAGCGCCATGCGACTCACGCGACGCGAGCTGTGCGCGCTGCACCTTGCTAGTCGAGCAGCTCCGCGCGCTGCAGCGAGAGAATGACGCGCTGCGGGCACAACTGGCGCACATCCAAGGCGGCGACGACGTCCACGTCAAGCAAGAGATCAACCCGTCACTAGCTGACACAACAGATGACAAAGGCACTGCAACCTCACCGTCACCACCACCACCTGCGGATACATACTCGCCCATGACGCGCGCCGAGCTGCAGCGCTACGGGCGCCAGATGCTCGTGAAGGAGTTTGGCGGCGTGCAGAGTCAGCTCAAGCTGCGTGGTGCGCGCGTACTGGTCGTGGGCGTCGGCGGCCTCGGCTCGCCTGTCGCACTCTATTTGGCGGCCATGGGAGTGGGACACTTGGGACTCGTGGACGACGACCACGTCGAGCGCTCGAACCTGCACCGCCAGGTGATCCACGATGAGACGACGCTGCACGAGCCAAAGGTGGCGTCTGCGCGCAAGCGCATCGCGAGCCTCAACCCTGACGTGCACTGCGAGCTGTACCAGATCCGCTTGAACGGCACAAATGCGCTGGAGCTCGTTAGGCAGTACGACATTGTGGTCGACGCATCGGACAACGTGGCGACACGCTACTTGGTGAATGACGCGTGCGCGTTGACCGGCAGACCGCTGGTCTCCGGTAGTGCGCTGGGATTCGAGGGTCAAGTCACAGTGTTCACCTTTGATACCAACGACGATGGTGATGATGATACTTCGGTATCAGTTGGGTGCTATCGATGTCTGTACCCAAAGCCGCAGCCGTCGGCGGCGGCGATGAGTTGCTCGGAGAACGGCGTTCTGGGTGTCGTGCCTGGGGTCATCGGCTGTCTGCAAGCCATGGAGGCTGTCAAGGTGCTCACGGGTGTTGGCGAGCCGCTCGTAGGCGTCCAGTGCTTCTACGACGCGTACGACGGCCAGTTTCGGCGTCTGAAGATCGGCACCAAGCGCAGAAGCGACTGCGCAGCGTGCAGTCCAAGCGCGCGACGAATGCACTCATCGTCGTCACCACCAGGGACGCGAGCTTTGCTGCGCACTGAGCAGTTCGTGTGTACTGCGAACACTGACAACGCGCCAGTGTACCTAGCGCCAGAGAACCGCATCAGCGCCAAAGACTTTGGTGCATTTCGCAATAGCTGCACCGCCAGCAACGCGAATAGCTACGTGCTGATCGACACACGCGCTCGGAACCAGTTCGATATGGTGCACTTTCCCGAAGCTCTGCACGTGCCGCTCGAGAGGTTTGTGAAGCAGCGAGGGGATCCGCATTCGCTCATTGGACAGTTTCTATCTCGACCGACCTCCGAGACCAGCGATAGCAGCAAGTCGAGTACTAGTCCAAATCATCAGCAGCACCGCCTGCGAACGTTTGTGATCTGCCGTCGTGGCGTGGACTCGGTGGTCGTCACGCAGTGGCTGCTGGAAAACGGTGTCGCGAATGTCCAGAATGTCGACGGAGGCTACACGGAGTATGCGCGCTCAGCGAACCCGAGCTTTCCCATGTACTGATTGCCAAGGAGCTGAACTGGGATGATGCTAGAAACGTGAACTCCTATACTTTAATGAATAGTAGTAGTTCGCTTCCCTTCGTCAATCTCGAGCCAACTCGATGTCGCTACTGCTAGATACTTTATTGGAACCAGCGACTTTAGGAAGCGCGTTTAGCTCGCTTCTACTATTGATCTAAAATACGTCTGTATGCTATTTTAGCCAATCACGTACTTCGAAAATCTGAAAAGCATCAGACGCTTTGATGACCGACGAGCAATAACCGTTCAGGATGGAGCAGAGCGACGGGCACGAGAGCTCCAGCAGCAGATGCCAACTGCAGCCAAAGCCCCACGAGCAGCTCTCGCCGCGTGTGCTACACTCAGAGTGCTACCAGTGACGCGTGTCCTCCACGAGGTCTGGTCGATACGCCAACCACAGCAAGGTCAGCGTCATGGCGCTCGACAAAAGCAGGCAGCAGCGATCCGCCACCAGTCCGCGCAGTGAAGCTGGCGGAGACACCTACGCTGTCGCTGACAAGCCACCGTCCTCGACGTTCAAGCGGTCAGCGCCAGCGCTTGTACGCGCTCTGACCCGGCATTGCGTGGTCCGGCTGCTCAACGTGCTCTTCTCGGAGCCTTTCGCGTCCCGACTGCTCCTAAGAGAAGGTGCGATGGACGCCTCTGCCGACTTCTGGTGGGACGTGCGCGGAGCGTTCGTGTCGGACACGCCCGCGTTCGACCTGCTGCTGACAGAGCGCGAGCGCGTGGGCAGCATCGATCTGTCCAAACTGGTGGCGGGGGCCACCCTCCGGTCACACTCGAGGGCATGTGGCGAGACGCCGTGCAGAAACACCAGCGCGCGTGTATCGTGATGATGACGAACGCGAAGGCGAAGCCGTCCGCAGTCTCGATGGCCAAGTACGACTTCTTCTCGTTCTGCCGCGGCCGCGCGGAAGTCTATTACCTGCACTGCTGGCTGCAGTGGCGTCCAGATATCATCGGTACGGTCATGGCTGGCGGTCACTCGTCGTCAGGTCCTGGTGGTGTAGTTGGTGCTGCTGTGAGCCCCAGCGCTCCTCCTCCACCAAGAACTCAAGCGCCAAGCTCCGCCTCACAACACAACGCCAGCAATAAAGTCGAAGATAAAGAAGAAAGTAGACTCGAGCCGACGCTAGTGGTGGCCTCGCCGTCAAGCGTCGTACCACACTCGTCGACAGACCCGGTCGAGCAAGAGCACATCAACACACAGGTTCAGCGGGAGCTGATCGAGGTCGTCGATTGCATCGAGCGGCTACGCGCGCAAAGGGACCAGCATCCGCCTGGAAGCGTCGCGTATCGAGAGATCAGCGACGAATTTCACTGGTTCCAGGCGAGAAAGTGACAACTGCGAACGCGACTCGATCAATAAGTTAGGAAGAAGATTTGTCTGTTCACTGTCAAGGTGTGTGTTATTTATCTGTAATATTGTAGAGTTTTCCAGGGTCGTCTTGTGGGTCTGAGTGTCTTGTCTAGTAGCCCATAAGCCCTTCGTTGAGCGCGTGGTAGTCGATGCTCTTGCGCTCTCGACGCGACCTCTTGCCCGTTGTCGTGGTCGCTGTATCATCATCCACGACCTCAGACTCCTCGCCTGCCTTGCCGGAGCTCTTCTTCTTCGTCTTTAGTTCTGGGACGTAATCTTCGTCATCTTCGTCCAGTAAAGCGCCATCAGAACCCATAGCGGCAGCATCACCATCAGCTTCTTCGTCGCTGTCTGCTTTGCCCGCAAACATCGCGTCGTTGAGCTCACGGTAGTCAACCTGCGTGCGCTTGCGCTTGCCATGGACAATGAGCTTCGGGTTGTTCATGACGGCGTCGTCATCGTCATGTGCGTCCTGCTTTGCAAGTTCCGTCGCGTGTTCCTTGGCAAGTGCGGTCGCTGTGAGCACTTGCGCGTGAGTGAGTATCTCCATCGTGTCGTTGTAGTACACCACCTGCCACTGCGACTCAGTGACAGCACTGCTATCGCCCTGTCCTCCTTGCTCTTCGACGATCACGCCGAACACGATTTTGCCAGTCTCAAGTTCGATTTTTGCAGCTCTTTGACCGAGAAATGAGGGATTTGCAACTTCAGTTTCTTCCTGGTTGCAGCTCTTCGCGTTTTTCTTCTTGCTATTTGAGCGCATGGAGCGACTACCAAAACGATCCACAGAGACACATGCAAGATTAGTGGGAGTGTAACACAGAAAGCTCGCACAGCAAAGGCTGCTGCAAACACTGCTGCTGGTCTCAAAAAGGCACCAAGTACCTAGTTGGCCGTACCTGTTCAGGTCAATGACGTCCGCCTTCCGCAGGTACTTGAGCTCCTGGTCACTGACGTCGCTCTCTACATCTGCTTCCTCCTCTTCTGTAGGCTTCGCCTCAGAGTCCTCTTCTTCTGACTCGTCACTGGTGTCTGCAGCCTCCTCATCGCCTTCGTCTTCATCTCCATCATCAGCTACAAAATCCTCGTCGTCCTCTTCATCCTCATCCTCATCACCGCCCAAGTCATCCTCTTCACCCTGTTGAGCGCGCTTCTCCTCGCCCTCCAGCTCCGGAAATACCTCGGCGACCGTGTCGTACGTGGTGCCGAACGCCGAGTTGATGAGCTTGAGCGAGTTGAAGATCGCGAGACACACTTCGCAGTACCAGAGTTCGTCGCCCACGGGGATGTCCTCGGTCTTGAACCACGGGCTTTGGCACTTCTGGTGGTACGCGCGCGCGCAGCCTTCACTGTCGCAGATCAGGATGTCGTTGTCCTCGTCCGCGTCCGTGTTCCCGCAGCGCGAGCAGTAGATGTCCTCTGGCAGCAAGAGCTCACTACCGCCGCCACCAGCGAGCTGCGGGTACTGCGTGTCGTTCGCATTCGCGTGCTGCAGCTCCGCGAGCGCGATCACCACTGCGCGCTTGTCCTTGAGGATTTTCTGGTTCACGCTCTCGAGCTCCTTGCTCGGCTTGAGCTTCTCGCGGCTCGCGCGGCGCCAGCCTTCCGTCTCGTACGCCTCGACGAACGCCAGCTGGTACCGCAATCGCTTCACCTGCGGGGATTAGAAAGTGATGGTCTAGGATGTTAGTAGAAATCGAATACAAAGTCAGGAGAATGTGGTAGGTGGCTTCCAAACCTGTCCTTTGATCCGCCCTTCGAGCTTTTTGTACTCGGGGGTGGCTCCTGATTCCTGTGTCGTGCTGTCCGTATCCTCAGACGAGAGGGTGTCCTTATGCTGTTGCTGCTGCTTCCCAGCAGCTTTCGATGCTTTGGCTGGGCGTCCGGGCTTCTTCTTTTGCTGCCCGTTTTGCTCTGTTGCTGTTGCTTTCTTTACTGGTCGCTTGGCTGGGGTCGAAGGCGAGTAGACCGTGCGCGCTTTGCGCTCTCGCTGAGCACGCGGCACAGGCTCCGCGCTGGTGCTGCTGGTAGTAGTAGTATCGATTGCGCTGGTTAATGCCAAACTCAAGCATCAGTTCATTGTACAGTTAGTTTACAAATCCAGGTAGCCTACATCGCTAGGGAAATAAAGCAGCCTCTCGTCGGTGATTGCTTCTTGCTTACATGGTCAGAGTGCCGAGCTCTGCTTGACCACCCGTTGCTGCTTGAGCTGCAGCAGCAGAGGCTCTCACTGCAGGCTTTCTTGGCATCTTTCGAGAGCAATTCGTGGTGATAAGTATTTGGGAGGGGGACCTTGAGAGATGGGCATGGACACAAGATAGACAGAAAGGAAATCAGTCAGGCTACAATTGCATATGGCTGCGAGCGAGTCAGCCAGCCAGCCAGCACACGATGCGCTGGTTGGTCATGAGGCAGCCAGCGGCTGTCGTGCTGGGTTGGGCTGAAAGTCACGCGACTGTGCCTTGGGCGCGATCCCGTTCAATATCCATCCATCCATCGATCCATCCACCCGTCGACTGCATCTACTGCCCGCATCCCATGCACGAACCTTGAAAGCTCGGTTTGACTTGTTGCTGTCGGTTTGTGAGTTTGATTTTGCCCAAAGTCAAGTCAGGGTCAAAATAGGTATGCCACTATTTATAGTCTCTCTCAAAGACTGACATCAGGCATCATTTACTACGAAAAAGTCATGAGAATACGTTTAAATTCATAACTAATCACCTATTTTGATAATAAATGCGTGACTCTACTTGCACTGTACCCATTTTGGTTGGTAGTCACCCATCCTTTCGGATCACGTCACAAGACGGGAGGACAATGCACTCGACAGGTAGCATGAGGCACTGAAAGAGCGAAGCCAGCATGTTAGCTAGGTCGTGGATTCGTGCAAACCTTCTTCGAGTTCTCGATAGCGCCTTGCAGCACGTGTAGCGCATCTCAGATCTTGGACAATGCTGGGAGAGAGGGGACCTGATTCAAGCTCTTCCGCGTACTCCCGTGCGACTGCCTTCCCCTCACTTTCGCTTTTACAAGAGTGAAAGTCTTCGGTTGTCGCTGGCTGCCAACTATTGTTAGCAGCGGCAGCATGACGACTGCACCGATCGTCTCTTTCCGCTGCTGGACGCGCTGTAGCTGGCTCATCTTGTCCGGAAAGTGCTCCCAGAGCAGCTCCTGCTGGTGGCGGCGCTTTTGCTCCCTCGTCTGGGTGAACATGAGCGCCAGCTGGTCCAGTTGCTGTTTCTGTCTACCCGCTTGCAACATCCTGCAGAGCTTGTGCAAGTGAGAGAGCACGGTCTTACGGTATCGATAATATCGGAATGCGCGCTGAATCTTGGCTGTCGCGTGGAGGCGATGGAGGCGAAAGAGAAACAACCGCGTCGACTTCTGCAGTCGAGTGCGACACTTCTCCACGTACTGGAGGTACGCTACGTGCTGTCGATACGCTCGTTGAAGCAGCAGCGCGGCTGCGACCTGCTTCTTAAGGAGCCACACGAGGTGTTTCGCTCGCTTCAGCTGGTTGGCCGCGTTCGTGATCTCCTCCAGGATCCGCCTGTAGTGCTGTCGAGCGAGGAAACCGCGCACGATCTTCTCCACCTGGGTCGCTGCGCGGTGCCACGATCGCAGCAGCTGTTCCTGGGCTTCCAGTAGTTCTCCTGTGCGCGTTTCAACGACGTCACCAAAGTCGTCGAGCTGCTTATGGGTCCAAAGGTGCCGCCGGCGATCTCTTGGGTCAAAGTCTTGGTTCGCAGACCTCGCTGGGAGGTACAGCAGCGGCTTGCCAGCCGCAAAGTGGTTCCTAAAAAGCAAAGTAGAGGAAAGACAATAGGTATGAGGTTGTCACCATCACTGAGTTGAATGCAAGTATCAAGGGAGTTTTCGCACAGCAAAGCCAGCATTACCATGTGCCAAGGCTACTGCGGAAAGCTTCGAGTTTGGAGGCGTGCTGTTTGTACGCGTTTGTGTAGAGCGCCAGGTCGTGCGGTGGGAGTTCCACCTCAGCGTGGCTCGGTGCGTTGCTGGCCCTTTTCATTGCCTTTCAAACCCCCAATACGCACCATCAGTACTACCTTGTCATCAGAGGACTCGGAACCCTCGCCAGTGCTTGGTCGAGCTTATTAATAGGAGGATCATCACGCTTTTCCTCTCTGTCTGATCATCTCGAAGAGCAAGACGGCAGCAGCGACAAGAGACTGACTGGGCTTGAGACTTTGGGGGCATCGAGTCCGAGGTTTGTTTGATACATCTTTCAATCTGAACCGGGACTCGTGCCTGTCTTCCAGGTGGATTGACTTCTCTCTCGATAGGATTTTGAGAAAGAGATAGAGACAGATAGACAGACCTCAAAGCGCCATGAATCGTGCCACGCACGCCGGGTTCTGCACTTTCGACGAGCGCAATGCGGGCGGCCGGTTCCAGACCCAGGCGGAGCTCAAGCACTTCAAGCACGTGCTCACGACCACGAGGTCCATGGTCGATCGCGGCGAGAAGGGTAAAGAAGTCGCTTACAAAGCTCAGGCTGCAACATGCTGGGAGGTACTCTGACACTACAATTGTACTTACCGTGTATTTTATCACCACAGTCGACGAGATCCAGTCCGAGAGCCCCACGTACGTGGTATTGGAGACTGTGGCTTGCCGGCCTCATTTATGAACACTGGCTGACTCCTTGCCTCATTGTTTGTATGGGTTTAGTCCCTTCAATAGAAAGCGCCGCAGCGAGATGCTGAGCATGTTCGCGCGCCGCATGAAGAGCGAGCGCGAGGCGCACGAGTATCGCATCGCCAACATGAACCGTCGGATCACCGACTACCACAACAAAGTAGGGCATCGTTCTTGCCATTTATTCTGTATTACCCACGGGTTTACTGACCTCATTTTGTCAGGTAAGCCCTGAAGCCTCAACTCTTACTACAATGTCTCTCGCTCTCTCGCTCTCTCTCTCTCTTGGTGACCATGAATGGCAGGAAGACGACCGGCTTCACGCGAGCACCGTCACGACGAATTTCCCAGCGATGCACCCGTCCACGCAGAAGATCTCGCCTGGGATCGCCATCCGCATCCGATCGTACGTGTCTCCTGCTACAATTTGTCAAGTCCTGCAAACCCACACACACAACGAACCAGGAGCTCAGTTTTGTTGTTTATGTTGGCGTACCTTGTGAATGGATCGTTAGCCCCAAGCCACCGAACACGTTGACGATGGCCAAGGGGTCTCATCTTCCAACGCACCATCGTGAGAAATCGATGCTCCCCTGGAAAGTCGGTGGTGACGACTCACTGCACTACACGGACAAGAAAGAGCGCGATCTCTACTGCGACGCGCTGCTCCAGTACATTCAGCAGCAGCGAGACGACTCGTCTCAGCAGCAGCACCAGCAGCTCCACAACAATGATGGCGACGAAGGTGACTCGTCTCAGAGTGTCCACCTTAGTGAGACCTTGAAGCCACTGCCGCTCGGCTGGGAAGAGAAGACGGATGCAAAGGGTCGCGTGTTCTTCATCGACCACATCAACCGCTTGACCACGTGGACGGACCCCCGCAAGTCGGCAGCAGCAGCTGTGACTTCGTCACCTCCAAGAAGTCCGGGAGGACTCTCGAGTCGGAGCAACAACCACTCGGCAGGTACTGGCGAATCGAACCTCTCGCAACGTGAAGCTCATGTACTTCTCGAGTAGTGAGAGCTGATTAATCTATAACCATTCGCCACTAAGCACTACTCTGAAATGAACTCTTCATTGGATACTACCTCCAGTTCATCTTCATGTAGACTTCAAGCCAAAATGGAGACGACCACCTGCTAGTTCAGTAGGAGGGAGGGATGGGGAAGTTGATAGGATTATGTTTGTTTATAGTGAGTAAACGATGGAGTGGCTGTCTATTGAACTGAGAGCAAACTCCAGTCTCAGTGCTTCTCTAGAGCGTGTAGAAAGCCTTTGCTGTGCTCCACGGCGTTCTTCATCGTCACGCGATCGTAGACGCGCAGCCACTCCGAGTGCTTGCTGCTCCCCAACTCAGGCTGATTGTGACCGCGCTTTGAGAAGGCTTCAAGCGAGATGCGCGCCAGGTTCGAGAGGTGCTCGGCCTGCACGCGCGCCTTCTTGAGCTCCACTGCAGCGTCCTGCACCTCCTTCTGTGCTTCTTTCACGTCGTCGATCGTATGGCGACGACGCACCGCGAGATCGGTGGGCAGACCGTTGAGGTGGTGGAACGAGCCGTGCACCAGCAGCGCCGGCAACGTCTCGTGCTCGTGCACTTTGGCGAGGAAGAGCGAAATGTGGCCACGCGGGTCTTTCTTCGCTTGTACGCGCGCGAGCAGGTACTTGCTGAGCACTTCGGGGCTATGGTCCTTCGGGTGCGTTGCGCTGTGGCTGTTCACCTGCAGCTTGTGATCCTCGAGTCCGAGGGCTTTCAATAAACTCCGGAGGTCTACCTGGATAGGTGCGAGTTTCTAGGACATAGGACAAGTTTGTAAGCCTTAGCCTCTAGAGTCATAGGGAAATTATGCATGCATGCATTAGTACCTCGGTCGATTGCTGCTGAAACGCGGTGATCGTAACGCAGTTGGCGCTGACGTCTTCATAAATGCAGAGCTCCAGGGTCTCGTTGATGCGCCAGAAGAGCTTCGTACCGTCATAGAGCACGCGCCGCTGGTGCGCAACCTTTGGCGAGCTGCTCGCTCCGAGTGACAGACGGTCATCGGTCTTGCTGCCTCCTTCGAGCGCGGCTTTGTGCAACGGAGAGAAGTTGACGTGGTCCAGCAGCTTCTGCGCTGAGCGCATCGAGATTTTGCACACCTCGCTACAAGAGCAAACGAAAGATGAGGCACAGCAGTATTCATGGTTAGTTCGTAGTGCTAGATAGCCATCGTCACACAGGAAGCAGGCACGCACCATGTGAACGTTGGCGAATCTGGACGCTCAGGCGTGCTGTCGTGTAGCAGTCGGCTGTTGATCATATTGCGCAGGAAAGCAAACGCGAGGGCTGCGACGGAAGCGAATGCTGACTGCCAGAGCTGACGAAGGTGCCACGCAAACCTGGTTGCTGTTTTCTTTTCCTATCGGACGTGTTTCTTGTACGTCTGTGTGGCTCGGCCTCCAGTCTTGTCGAGCTCTGTCTGCCGACGATCCGAAGCAAGCAGACAACCCGGCGAGACCCATGCATTCCGTGCTCCGTGCTCAGAACGAAGGATCCGAAAGCTATTCCTGCACAACTGCACTTATCCACTGAGCGCACAAGCGAAGGGGGGGAGAGATGGATCGATTTGGTAGATACACACACGCTGTATGTAGTTCATACATTCTCTCTCACACACTTGCATTCATCGCTCGCTTGCCCTTGCCGCATTCTCTCTCGTTCTCGATTCCACTATTATTAGCGGTTGACTCGGGTCGGGGTCAAACACTAGACACTTTCCTGCGTGAATCCTCCTCGGGTGGGGCTTCTCAACAGCGTGCTCTTCTTCAGCGGTTGCATTTTACTCTCTCGCTGTCCCTTGGGTGTAAGGCGCTGCAATTTCCTGTCCACCAGATGCTGCGAGATCAGCTATGCTGAATAGACAGCTAAGGCGGCTGCAGATGGCGCCTGCGCTGAGCTGCCTGCAGCTATACCAAAGTTTTCGCTTGAACAACTCTTGAAATCGTGGCGCCTGGAGGTTGCATTTGCGGAACTTGCGCAGTAGAGGTTCGTACTACTGGAGGAGTCTGCATTCTCGGCGTCTGCTGCTGTTGCCAATTGGATGTCGCGGCTAGCGTAGTGATAGTCTTCGGTGGCGACACTGCGTTTGTCTGCAGTGACTGGGGGATTGCTTGCTGAGTTGTGTACGTGATCTTTGGAGGATTTTCTCTTCTCGTAGTAGATGTGTGTCGGCGGCACCTCATCTCTATGGCGGTGACAGAACCCATAGCCGGAGGTTCTGTTAATGCAACCGCTGTGACGACAGCTTGCGCATACCGCTTGTGTAGCGAGATTAAGGAGTAGGTGAAAGACTGAACGAGTCGTCGCGCACTGGGGCTGCATCTACAAAAAACGAACAGCAACAAGAAGCAGCATATGACTCAATCAATAAGTCAAATGGCGAGCTCTTACATGTGACGCCACCAGTTATCAATCATCAAACGCATTGTACACCACTGCACCTTCGTCTGAGCTCCTTTCACCATTACCGAGACGACTACCCCGCACAATCGTACAATCACACAATCGTATCGCGCTGTACCACTGCACAAACGCACATGCAAAACACCACCAAAGTAACCACGACACCAGTCCAATTCAGTGATGTAGGACTCCACTGGAGACCAGTGATGCATGTATCCATTTGCACGTTGGTTATTCCCAATAAAAGCATCCATTTTGGTGCTCTATGTACCTGTAGCGACCCTCTTCATCACCGCGGAGTCTACCTCGACACGTCTATTCTTCAACAGGAGTGGCAGTAGCCTCCTCCTTCTCCTCAGCAACAGCCACAGTCTCAGCCTCCACAGTCTCCGCCTCGGGCAGGTCACGCTGCGCGCGCTCGGCGTCGCGCTTCTGCTTGGAGAGCTGCACGGCCTCGCTGACCTGTGCGTCAAAGAGCTTGAGCTCCTTCATGGCCGAGAGGAGCACCACCGCGTCCGCCTTCGTGGCCATCACGTTCACCGAGTTGCGTCCGCGCCACACGACAACGTTCATGATCTTCTCCCTATAGGGTAGAAAACACCCATCCATAAACAGCAACACGGTTAGCCTACAGGAACAAGAGGTCAAATTGGTACCATAAGCCAAACAAATATCAACACGTACTCAACAAGCGAGCGCGGGTTCTCCATCGAGCACGAGATGCTGCCCAGCGGCGCGTCCTCAAAGATCTTCTGGGTCGATGGCTCGAACTCATCGTAGTCCATGAGGTCACCCAGGCGCTCGAGCATCATCTGGAACTCGCGCTTGGACACCGTGATCTTGCGCTTGCTGATGAACGGCAGCACGTGCGGCAAACCCGCCTGGCACAGGCGGTACACGGTGCTCCCGCTCGACTCGGTGCGCTCAAAGAGCTTCAAACCCGTGTACACGACCTTGAGCTTCTTCGCCTTCATCTCCTCGATCAGCTCGCTCGTAATGCTCTTGGTCACAAACGTTACCGACTTGGACTCGTCCGAGCGCGTGAACAGCTGCGCACCGGAGAACGGCGCCACGACGCCAAAGTGCTCCTGGATGCTCTTCCATTGCGCGTCATCGAGCGCGACGTACTCCTCGCCCTTTTGTTTGAGCTGGCGGCGCTCCTGGCGATTCAGGCGTGGCCCTCTCGTGTCCGTGCTGGCAGCTGGGACAGCGGCAGCGGCAGTGACAGTGGCAACTTCGTCCTTTGGCTCAACGTCAGCCACAACCTCCTCTTCTTTCTCGGCCATCACCTCAGTGGTCTCTTCCTCAGTCTCGACCTCAGCAATCTCTTCTTCTTCAGTCTTGATGCCTTCTTCCTTTGGCTCCATTGGCGCGCGATGCTTCTTGCCAGCGCGCTTCTCCAGCTCCTCCTCCTGAGGCGTTGGCGCGGTCTTTTTGAACAAACAGATGAAGAACCCGCCAGTGTTCTCGTCGTGAGGCACACAGCGCATGCATCGGTCCAGGTTGAACGCCGCCGCTTCCTCGGCCGTCGGTGGGAACATCGTCGGCGTGATCTTGTTCCTGCCGCGCTGCTTCTCGTTCTCCGCGACGTAGTGCTCGAACGAATTGTACTCGATTTGACCCGAGCCCATCACCTTCCACGACGAGATACCTGGACGTCTCTTCAAGAGTGGCAGGCGGTCCGCGACGTCAACCAGCTCGAGCGCGCCGTTCGACCAGCGCAGCAGCTCCGCGACGATCGCTTCGTTCTCCAGTGGGTTGAACGTGCACGTCGAGTAGCACATGTAGCCGCCGACCTTGAGCAATGACGCGCCGCGCTTCGAGATCTCCACCTGCAGTGGGTGCAGCGCAATGCCGTTCTTCGCGTCCCACTGCTTCCAGATGATCGGGTTCTTACGCAACGTGCCGTCACCACTGCATGGCGCGTCACAGAGAATGCGGTCGAAGAAGCCCTCGGACTTCAACTCTGGCGCACCAACGTACGGAATGTGCTGCGCCTCGTGACAAGTCACGAGGAGCGCAGGCGAGCCGATGCGCTTCGACTGGTGCACAAGCATGTACGCGCGCTTGAGGTCGATGTCGTTCGCCATCACCATACCCGTCGGGGTCTCGCCCGTGATGTGCTCCTGGGCGTGGAGCGATTCGAGCAGCTGCGACGTCTTGGAGCCTGGTGCGGCGCACATGTCGAGCACCTTGTGGTGAGGCTCGACGCCGAGGATGAGCGGTGGGATCATGCTCACGGCTTCCTGGCGCGTGGTGGAGCCGCTGTTCGTGAGCTCCACAAGCCACTTCTGGAACTCGGCGAGGATCGGCAGCTTGCGCACTTTGCGGCGCTCGACCGACCACTGGAAGCCCTTCTGGTCCGGGTACCACGGCATGTTGGCGATCGGTGCGATCTGCTCGTCGTCCAGCACGAGGCCGTCAAACTTGAAGTCGTTCGCAATGCGCTCGCGGATGCTACGTACAGTACAAGCGAAGTAACACGCCGCGGAAGTTAGCAAACGGGGCGTGAGGTCGAATAAGAGCTAAACAAGCGTACATACTTTTCAGCAAACGGGCACGAGTTGTTGATGCGGAACGTCGTCGGCAGCGGCGTCGCGAGGAACTTCATGAACGTGTCCCATTCTGCCTCTGGCACCACACCTTGCGCCTGCAAACATACAAGTACACACATACACATCTAGACAGTTAGACAGTGCTATCGTGGGTACAATCAAGCGCTTAATGCGCACACTGAACGCATGCCGACTTACCTGGTAGTACTTGATGAAGTTGTCGTTGGTGTAGACCCATTCGGAGAAGCCGTTCTCCCGCTTGTCCACCCAGCCGCCAGTGGCCGCGTCCGCAATGTCGTCTCTCGCCTGGCGCGACTTCTTGTTGAAGTTGCCGCTCTTGTTGCGGAAGTCCTTGCGTCCGCGCTTGCCCATGATCGCTCTTGTCGCTTTGGCTGCTGCTCTTGCTGGTCGCTCTTGCGTGATGGTGGCGTTTGTGACCCAAATGCCAATTGGCTAAAGAGAGTTTGTTTTCACTGGTCAAGAGAGGCTGTGGGGTGCAAAATGCCAAAACACGGTATACATGACATCTCACTGTAAAATTTGATCGATTATGGTTGACTGACTCTATCACTTTAGACCTTGTTCTGTGAATGAGAGAAAAGTGACACCGTGTGTTGATACAGGGTGAGGTCATGCCCAAGAATTGAGCTGCTATGAAGGCATGAGGGCGGTGTTGATGCGATGCGATTGATGCACATGAACATGGATGGACAAGATAAAATTACGGAATTACTATTAATATAATTAGAATAGAGGGGGATATTCTATATGGATACAGTAGGCGGAGCGTCATCTCTCACTCTCTGTATGTGTGCGACCTGTGATCTGTGTGTGTGTGTGTCTTGTGGGGAGAATCTGCTCACTATGCGAGCACGGCGGCGCAGACCGACACGTCGTCTCGCTTGCCCTGGCGCTTGTGTGCAAACGCGAGCAGATTCGACGCGCTGTAGAACGCGAGCTGCCGCACGCGGTTCTCCTTGGCGAACATGGGTCGTGTGATCTCGAACGCCGGGATGTTTTGGCATTTCTGGCTGAACGCTTCGTACTCCTCCGGGTTCACATTGTTGTTCGTCTTGAGCTCCGCCATGGCTTCGCGACAGAAACCTGCTGCGGACACTGCGAACGGGATGTAGTCGTCGCAGTCCGTGAATGTGTTCTTCGCCATCTGCACCGTCTTCTTGGCGATCTCCTCGGCGTTCTCTGGGCATGGCTCGACGCACGCGACGACCTGGTCGACGTACAAGTTGTCGTGCACACCGTCCGAGAAGACCATGCACACGTCGCCAGCTTCGTACTTGCAGGTCTGGATGTGCACCTCGCCCGTGTAGTTGATGGTCTTGTTGTTGGACACGACAGCGGGCACGTTGAAGTCGTAGATGATCGAGTCGCTCTCAAACACGATCTTGCTGTTGCGCATGAGCACGCACTTGCAGTCGCCGATCGTGTACACAAACATTTGGTGCGACGCCTCGTCAAAGTACACGACCGTGAGCGTCGAGTCGAGTCGCCCTTTGCGCTTCGTTGCTCGTCGTGCGGTCTTGGTCGCGCTCTGGATCGCTCCCGTCAAGTCCGCAGGCTTCATCGGCTCTTCGCGCGCGCGCTTGCGCAGCTTGTTGAGCGAGCAGAGCGTCTCGGACACCAGCAAGCGGGCGAGCACGCCGGACGCCTTCATCGTGCCGGAGACGCCGTCCGCGACCACCATGTACCCTGGCCCGTAGCCGACCGCATCATCGCCATGGTAGCTGTGTGCCGCCGTGCCTACGGACGCGAAGCAGGAGCCCGCTGCCGACTGGTTGCCGCTGTCGCCGTCGAGTGGGGGCTTGCAGGTGCGCATCCTGGAGAGAATGTATTGGAGTGTCATGCCTTGAGCTGCTGCTGCTGGTGTACCGATGCTGATGGGATGGGATGGATGGATGCAGGTGCAAGAGAGATACAGACCGCAGACAGCCCTATAGGTAGTAGGTAATTGGGAATATGGACGGAGTGGGCTGCAGAGAGAGAATCCAGTCGCGTGCGAGCGTCGTGAGTGAATGCGAAGCGAGGCGATCGATGGAAGTGGCGGCTGGTTTCCTTTTGCTTCTGTGCGTCGGCGGCGTTTCCCAGACTGGCGTGTGACTGCCTAGAGGAAGCAAGCAAGCAAGGACTGGGGTTTCGCTTCGCTTGGTGGTGGGATTGCGAGACAGCCAGAGGAAACCACCAGCCAGCAGACAGAGCGGAACACCTGCGAACTGGAGTGGGCTGCTGCCACCGACTCGAACGATCGAAGAATCGGGGCTGAAACGCACGCGGACGCGGGATGATGCGCTAGTCCTGATTTCGGTTTGTTTGTGGGATGTGTTTACTAAACTCAAATACCTTTTCTAATGCTGTTTGATATGGTTTTGCAAGATAATGCACTAAACCAAATATGCTATTTATTACTGCTATGCATGATCAAGGGCAGGATGACCTGGCGCATCCTGGTTTCTGCGCGTGATTGCCAGTTCGACGAAGCTGACTGGACGGTGGAGCTGGTGGCGGAAGGTGGATTCGCAACCATTACTCACGCTCTCTCTCCGCCAATCACACAATCGTTTATAAATAATACGCTCTCTGATTGGACAGTTCACTCGTTTATTTTTACAATAAAAGTGGGACCGTACCACAATGTGGGGCATGTGGTCAGCTTTGGTGGTGGTGGATGTGGTTACGCGCGAAACATTAACAATGCAAGCAATTCACGGCGGCACTGGGCGTTGAAGTGCGTAAAAGCTGGTTGGCTGGGAAGGACATTACATACTGTCTGTGTGGACTCCGCCCACCTTGTTCAGCACCAGCACAGCAGATTCCACCTTCTGGATCGCAACTTAATGCACGAATCAGTGAAGGTGGCGCCGCCAAATGGGCTGAGCAGACTCGCGACGATTCAGCGCCGAGTGAATCGACGCGCTTGGCGGATTGACCAGACCAGACTGGCGGTTTCCTTTTTTCCATGACATTTTCTTTCGATATTTCCCTTGTTATCTTTCTTTTCTTTTTCGATTTTTACAGTATAGCCCTGCACCTCAACACAACTTCAGTTTTGTTGACGCTAATACAAAAATTATAGTTGCACACGTCACAGATGGGGGAAGACGAATGTACCACGCATTTGACAGCGCACGATTCGAATTTTGGTGTGCACTGAAATAATCACCTGCTGTTGTGCCGTCCAGGCTGGACAGACGGTCAGCCACAAAAGTCATGATCGCTATCGAAAGAATATGAGCACTATTATTATAATATTGAGAAACAGTAGCCCCATTTCTTCCTAATAATCGCCAACGCAACACATGAAATCATTCGGATGCTGTTCAGGTCGCCGCATTGAACGCTCCATGCATTCCCCACGGCACGACAATCCGACAGATTGGATAGACAGTTGACAGTCATCATTGTCATTCATCCGACCAACACTCATTGATTTATTGATGACAAGTATAATGCAAATGTACGGTGTACAAAATGTCGACCAACACTCATAGGTGGATTTCACCAAGTTGAAGTTGTGGCAACCAATGATGGTCATTTTCTTTCTTGAATTTCCTTATTGTATTGATAGATACTGGAGTCGCGAGCCAACGGAAGCCGCATCTCAATAGATAGATGTCCGAGAAAACTCAAGAAGAACACAAACTCTCAAACAAGCAAATAAACAGCGAGCGGCTACTTCTTACAAACAGAGCTCACGGAAACATGAACACGCAAGGGCGGCTACGTACTGCTCACTCACCACCACCACATCACCACCAACATGGTCGTGCAAGAGCCGCCACTCGACACCTCTCCTTCGTCACAACAAGGATAGAGGCTCACGATGAATGGCCGAAGTCAGGAAACGCTCTCGCCTTCAGAGATCAGCTGCTCTTGACGTTACAAGATCGACTTGCAGAGCTGCAGCATGCAGCTTTCACTCTCTTGTTAAACATGCTCAAGCGCACTTTTGCAGCTAAATAGTTGAGCATTACAGTTGTCAATCGTCTCTGCAAGATGGCACAACAGTCGCTGCAAACTTTGATGCATCAGATTCTCGTGCTCTTCGTTCGCCTTTCGCTCGCATTCATGCTGTTCCATGCGTCCCATGAGCAATACGCACACACTCTTCACACGATCGACAAGGTCTACGGCGGCTTGCGACCTTGCATTGACGCTCATTCGAGCTTGGTCGAAGGAATCGCAAATGTCTAGAGCCGGTGGCTCATCGCGAATTGCAGGAAAGGACTGTTACACCACAGCAGCGCAAACAGAAGGCAGGTCAGCAAGAGTCATTCAACTACTGTAGAGCGTCATCGGATCTGGCATATCAAGCAGAAGAGTACTACACAACGTGCCAGCTCGTTTGATCTCAGAAGTAGCTCCAGGATCTCGATAAGCGAACTGGCGCTGCTCCGCTTGTAGCGCAAAAGATTCAACGCTTGATCCTCGTCCATCTACTGTCGGAGTTGCTCAGTGATAGTGTCGCATGCCCGAGCCAAGAGCTCCAAGATCTCTTGCGTGGCCTCCACACCGAGGAGTTCATAAACCCGACTGCTTCAGCGATGACTCCCTTCACTGTCGACGGATGCTGTTGATCGACTCCTGAGTCGCGCTTGGATCGTTTCTACCAGTAGCACCCTCACGTCCTGCTTTCTGGACATACCCTCTCCGTTTGATGCTAGTTCTGGCGGCTCAATGATGACAACCTCGTCGTCGTCGTCTTCACCGACAGCAAGGGCGTCATCTGAAAGCGGGTCATCGTGTTTCTCGTAGCGTCGCTTCTTCTTCTTCTCGTACTCCGTTGCTCTCGTCGCCTCTAAGGACTGCGGTGATTGGATGCGTTTTCCGCAGGCGCAGAGCCGCACGGGTTTGCTTCGCTTCTCGCCTTCTTCTTCTTCTTCTTTATTCTCCACCACTCGGTACGAAATTACTGGATCGAACGGGCGGGAAACCGATGAATCAACTACGTCAAACCGATGGATCAGATTGTAAACTCCACAGGGGCTTTCTTCTCGAGTGGCAGTTGAATACTACTAATTCAAACCAGCAAGCAAGCCTTCGCCGAGGTTCAACTGTCCAACGAGTTCACCGTCAGGAAGAAAGGCAGGCGGTGCCATTTGAAGCCAGCCGAAGGTGGTGGCGTTTGTTTGACACCACGCAAGCGTGAACGGCCAGCTGTGTTGTATGAAAAGTATACTGTGCTGTTGTTTTATATTTATCTACACCAATTATACTTGGACAGGACAGGAGGGCAACGGTCGCGGATATCCAAACACCAGATATAACTCGCTCTGAAAACGGCCTCTCCCGACTTGCGCTCCTCCGACCAGATCGCACGGCCAAATCAAGGGCTCGAGCTCCCAACTCACTCATTATCCGTTCAGTGTTCGGCTGCCCGCTGAGTGTTTACAACATGCAAGTGTTTCCTCAGGTGCAAGACTTGCGGGTCGCTCCGTCGTCTTCGGCCAGCGACGAGTGGTGGCGCAGTCGGCTCCTCGTTGGCGGGTTCGTTGTCTCGTTACACCTGCTCGCGTGCTTTTTCTACTCTGGGATGACGAAGCTCCATCTCTACATCCAGAGAACGCCTGAAGCAGCGAAGGTCGTGGGTTTTCTAGGGGACGTCGTGTCGGAGTACTTCACCCCTGTCGTCGTAGCCAGCATCGCTCTGACAATCGTCCACGGCCTAGCGATCGTCTACCTCTGCTGGCGGACTCTGCCAAGCCTTGCTAGACGTACTTCTCAAGGCCCTGCGGACACCGACACTCGCAACCAATCGCTACGAAAGACTACCACTCGATGTTCGTGCATCAAGACGGCGCAAATAATTCTTGCTCAGTGGGATCACAAGCTGGAGCACTTCTGTGGTGCAGACTCTCACGAGCTACTGGTCTTCGTCGAGATCGGACTGCAGACCTTCCAAGCCTACAAGCTCAGCCACCTGGTCGCTGCTCCCTGGATCAACCGGCTCATGGTGCTTGTGATCGTCATCAACTGCTGGTTCATGCCGATCGTGAGCGTCATCTTTCGCAAGAAGACTCCATCATTCGTCAGGGTCGTCCACCTAGCGATCGATGCAGTACTGGAGATTGTCTACGGCATGTTCATCTCGCTCGCGATTTTCTATCCGTACTACCGTGACGCGTACCACATCATGTTCGACACCCCGTTCATCAACTTCTACATGGACACCTGGTACGTGGGCGCAGTCGCAGAGAACCGTCAGATCTTCGTGACGTCGTGGCTCGACTTCTGTTCCAAGATGGCCCCGGGGATCAGCCTTTTCCTGCGTCTGTTAGCGCTTCAGAATCAGCGATCGGAGCACGAAAGTCGGGTTCGGACAGCGACCTTGGCCAAGATCGCACTTGATGACGCAGACTTTCGAAGTACAACACTCCACAAGAAGACAATCGTGAGTGGGACCATGTTTCTCTTCGGACTCGGGGTGCTCGCGGCGCACCTCACAGCAAATGCCGTCAGCTTCGCGGGACGCGATCCTGGGTGTTTGCTCGAGATGATGCCGTTTGGTTCCATGCAGTACACCTGCGCAGTGCTGGAGGTGAGCTGCACGCAGAAGAAGATCACGGGGACCAAGAGCGAGTTGGACGAGGCGCTCAGCAAAGTCGACCCGAATACCCTGCAAGGTCTCATTTTCTCTCACTGTGAGGCGCTGTCGATGCCCCCACGACTCAAGACGTTCCCGAAATTGCTGGAGATCAAGATCCACAACTGCTCGATTGCGGAGTGGGGTGAAGACGCGGCAGTGACAGGTGAGGAGCACTCAGCGCTGCAGAATCTTTACGTCACGATGACCAACATGAGCAGCATCCCCGATGGCCTCTTGTCGCCAAACTTCCCGCTCTCGCTTGTCGACGTTGAGTTCTGCGGGACAAATCTGACCGAGCTCCCGATCGATGTGTTCAAGAAATGGCCGATGGTGCTGGTGTTCTACCTGGAACTGAGTCCGGGGATCACCGAGTTCCCACCGGGTTTGCTTTACACCGACCACTCCGTTCGGCTGCTCTCGCTCTCTTCAAATTCGATCACCTCGCTCCCAAACGAAGTATTCGTCGGACATGAATACGAAGTAGTCATGCTATCAGGAAATCCACTGGCAAGGCTTCCCGACGAAGTTAGGGCAGCGTTCGCCATGAGCGCATTGGCGATCTCATTCACCGACGTCGCAGACGTGCCCGCGTCGTGGTCGAGTGCGTCGGACGAGCTCATCCAAGCAGCGATGAAGCGCGGATTTTTCATGCCCGCGCAAGCCACGCCGCTCTGTGCCAAGCTTATCAAAGCACAGTTGCAAGCTGAAGGTGCCTCAAGTGGACCCACTAACAGCAGTGACGATGCTGTTGAAGACCTATCGTGGGTTCCGATCGAATGCTCCGAAAGCCAATACAGCAAGCCACTCTACTACCCTCTCGAGCTCGAAAAACAATGGCGAGCGCAGAATCGAGTCTAAAGAGAGAGAGAGAGAGAGAGAGAGAGAGAGAGAGAGAGAGGGATGAGCAACCTCTGGTTTCGGAAGGTCATATTTGGGGCTCTGAACGAATGTGTCTAGAGAGGAGTCGGAACATTCAACAATGAGCTCGTGAGAAACAATGCGAGTTGGCTAAATTGTGGAAGCTAGATATTTGCAAGTTCTAAAAAGAAACTAGCATTTCGGCTTTTCTTTGGTTCTAGGTCACACTCGACCCGCCTTTCACCACTGCTTCTTGGTCAGCGACGAGTGGTGGCGCAGTCGGCTCCTCGTTGGCGGGTTCGTTGTCTCGTTACACCTGCTCGCGTGCTTTTTCTACTCTGGGATGACGAAGCTCCATCTCTACATCCAGAGAACGCCTGAAGCAGCGAAGGTCGTGGGTTTTCTAGGGGACGTCGTGTCGGAGTACTTCACCCCTGTCGTCGTAGCCAGCATCGCTCTGACAATCGTCCACGGCCTAGCGATCGTCTACCTCTGCTGGCGGACTCTGCCAAGCCTTGCTAGACGTACTTCTCAAGATCCTACGGCTCATCGATGATGGACTGTTTGTCTAAGATGGTGTCTGGTGTCGTGTGCGCCCCAAGAAGAGACAAGAGAGAGAGAAAATAAAATGTCATGAACGAGGTGACCACATGTCATTGCTGCGGATAGCGTGCTCTTCCACACCTCCCCTTGATTTAAACCTAACGTCCGTCAGGATCACAGTCCTACTGGGCGTGACCTTGGCTCCCAAGCCTGAAACTGTGTAATGACAAACCTCCTCAAATAGATAGTCAGCGGTGGATGATGATTATATTCATTATAAAAGGTTATTCAGTTTGCAAACAAAGCTGTTCCAGTATAGAATGGTTCTTATACAAAGACTTTTGTGTTGCAAAAACAACTTCAAACTAACAAAAGGCGCAAGCCCAGATCGAACGAGCACGTCTCCTGGTGCTTCTAGCGCCAACGTACCTTATACTGGCGCCACTTTCTCTGCGGTGATTGTCAGAGCCGTCGCTCTTTACGCTCTGGTTGACGGAATATACCCTGCTCTTGCTGCTGACAAGCACCACGCTGCAGGTGCGTCGGGAGGAGGCTTACACGTCAACGTGCTCACATGCAAAGCTTATCTCTCTCACACAATTGCTTTTTCTACCCAGCATTAACATGGGACGCCGCAGTACAAGCACGCTCGCCTCAGGTAACCTGTCCAACCAGCAGAAATATAACATTTGCGAGTACGCGGCAGATAATCCGTCCAAGTCTCAAAAGGAGCTGAGTGTGTAGGCCAAGCAGACGTTTCGCCTCACCAAGGCGTCTAACCAGTCAACGATCTCGAACACGTCAAGGAAAAAGAAGACACTGCTCAGCATGAAGATCACAGATCTTACCTACAGAAAGACGCGTGTTATTCGCTTTCTTAAGCTCGACCGACCGCTCGCGAACTGGGTCCTTCGCTCCATGCAGATGGATCTGCGTGTCACTGGCGATCTGATCAAGATGAAGGTAGAGTGGTTTGCAGAACTTCTCAACATCAAGGACTCGTGTGATTTAGTGTTCTCCAACGGCTGGCTCACAGCATTTAAAGAGCGCCATTGTAATGAAGATGGAATGTGTGGCGCACATCACCTTCGACCCGCATTGTGGTTGGCAAGCAACAAAGGGATTACGGCGCAAGAAGTCCCACATGCACGAGTGATGTCATTCCGCCACTGAATGATGTCACAAAGGTTCTCTGTACTAATCAGTGCAGAATGTCCTTCACATGTACTAAGCAGTGCAGAGGGTTGGTGTTCATGTACTAATCAAGTACAGAATGGTGGTCCCTACTTTGGGGAACTGGACTA